>LR749932.1:262502-295781 GCA_902729485.2 Mus minutoides | reverse complement strand
ATCTCCCACAAGACAGCTATATCCGGGCCCTTTCAGCACTATCTTGCTGGCATATGCGGTAAATGGTATTTTTAATGCAGTTGGTTTTGGCTCTACTTGAAAATGTTTGCTGTTCTTTGATTGTTTGGATGTAGAAGTATAGTTTTTAATATTAGTGTAAAGTTAATCTGAGCTATTTTCCAGTCTTCCACATTTTGGTCCTGATGATTTAAAGAAACTATCACAGCGAAAGAAATTGATGAGTCAAGAGCAAGTGCACTACTAAATGTGAGCTAGTAGCTGATAAAATATAGATCACAGAGGAAACCTACACTTTGAAATACATTGAAATACAGTCTCACTTCATGTCCGCAGTTCCAATCCTCATTTATTAAGTTTAATCAAAGTATAGAACCATATCAAGTCCTAGTTACTTTAGAAACATGGCTTCTCTCACAATGCTTGATAAAGAAGCATTAATAATTTAAGAAGGGCTGAAAGCAGTACCCCTAAGATTCTTTGGCACAATGTTTTCATATTATTCAATAATGGAAAGGGAAATCATGTATCCCTCTGAATAAACGAAAGAAATGGACGGTCTGCTCACAATTACTTTGATAATAGGACAAACCTAATCTTCAAGTATTCGATGGCTAGAAATGGAGCTATTAGACTTTACAACAGTCCAGCCTTCAGACACAATAAACTTGCTAATTAATTTGTAGCTTCTCTTACACAGGGGTCTGGAGAGTGGACGTTACATGTAAAACCAACAGCTGTTATTCTAGTAACGACACAGCATTTGTTCGACATTTGCTTCTAATCCTTGAGATTCTTCATCCATCCTCAAAATGCCTATTCCTTATTTTCTCTTCAATGGTACAAATTACATAATTTAAAAAAGAATTCCTTCTTTCTTAAAAATTTCCATAGTTGTAGTGATGGCTTCCTTCCCTATCCATTCAAGTGTCACTGATGCCCATCCTACGCACATTTGTTAGTGTTTCTTCTGCACATTTAAAAGACACAAAGCTTACTTACAATTGGCTGCTGAATAATGAGCTGAAATTCATCTATACCATCATTTAAGCTTACTAGGAAGGCAAAGCCCCATGCCCACCATCACTGACTGACTGAGGGGCCTGTATTCTGTCAGGTTCCCAACACGGCCCTTCAAGTATGAAGCACTGCCAGATATTTTGGACAACACAAGTTGAGAAGAGTGACTATAACCAAGGACTATCCTCATTTTTTCATGATTCTGCAGAAAGGTTTTTAAGTCATGCCTGCCAAAACTATTACCATTTAATTCAAGAATGGAGCCTTTGTATATACATTGAAAACACAGACTTTGAAATCTAGACTTCTTTCCACATGTGATGGCACACATCTGTAATCCAAGCACTATGGAGAATGAGGCCAGAAGACATTAAGTTCGATTCCAGTCTATGTTAGGCAGTAATTCAAATCTAGTATGAGTGATATATTAACCCCTTGTTAATCTAGTATAAGTGATGTATAAACACCTTGTTTTAGACAAAACAAAACAAAAAGATAGGAACATCTCTGCAAGTCCAAAGTCAGCCTAGGCTATGAAGTGAGCTCCTATATTGAAGTACAAGACAAACAAAACAAAAGTCCTGGGATAGAATCAATGCTTCATTATTCATGTGTCTGGTGAAATGAGCAAGTTATTTGAACATATTGAGTCTTTTGTCCTATTCACTTGAGTTTAAAGAATGATTAATTTTTGGTTCTTTTGTTGTGTTTTATAGCATTATAGACTCACATACAGCTAACAGAAGCAATACAGAGAGAGCATGTGTTCCTTCTCCCAGTTTCCCTGATAGTATCTCACATGACTATATTACAATAACACAATGGAGAAATCTGTTCTTCATCTCTGTGTTTGTCATTCTAAATGTTATATAAGTAGAACCACAGTTGGTATTCTGAGGGTGGCATTTATCTTTTGCCATAATTCTTTGAGATCAAACTAAATTGTGGTATAAAGCAATAGCTCATTCCTTTTTATGTCTGAGTCTTACTCTAAGATATAAAAGCACAGTTTAACTAGTTACATATTTTGTTTGATTTTGTTGTGCTATAGACCAAACCCACAGCCCTATATGCCTTTAGCATGCACTCTTACGGCTAACTATACTCTGGAATGACAAAGTTAATTTTACAAATATGCACTGCATATCAAAGCATAGCTTGTCTTTGCATCTTCTTTATGGTTTTCTATGAGTAAATGGTTTTAGTTTTGATGAGTTCATGTCATTAATTCTACTATTCACTATGCTTCTAGTATGACATCTAAAGCATTTTTATCAGGTCCTAGGTTCTGAAGATTTTCTCCTATATTTATCGTTATTAAGCCTCCAGTCATCATGGGCTCCTTTTAATCTGAACCAGGTATGTCAGTTTTAAGAGGTACTCTAGAGTAACATTATAGGCAAAAACAAAGTCATTTCACTGAACACAAGAATCAAATTTAAGAAACAACAACTGGACAAATGTAAAAATGTTTCATCTGTACCAGATCATATTTGGTAGAGCATTTGCTGGTGAGTCAATGATACATTAGATTTGTGGTGTCTAGATAGATAATGATGAGCACATACCATAATGCTACTGATGAAGTTGTAAAGCCTTCCTTATCATGCAGTGATACTGGTTTGCTTCTGAGAGCAGTGTTGACATCTTTCTCTCTCCTGAGTTCAATTCCCAGCAACCACATGGTGGCTCACAACCATCTGTAATATGATCTGATACCCTCTTCTGGTGTGTCTGAAGACAGTGTACTCACATGTATAAAATAAATAAATCTTTAAAAAATGGACCATGTAAGTTCACCTTCTAAACATTGACCTATATAATACATTTCAACTATGACATATCGAGTTTCTGTGCTACAAACATAGCCATTGACCAATTTAAAATTATATTATGGTGAACTTACTCATAAAATATTTTGCTTTTAATTTTATTTATGGTCTCTATTCTAATATAACACTGTCTTGTGTTTGTTCTGAGGTTCTCATGCCTTGCTCACAACAGAAAGAGGAAACCATACTTTTCTTAGGGTGGCATAGTGCTTTCAGATTTATATGTGTGTTATCTCTAAATTATGGTATTATAAGGGAGAAATATCTCCCTTCATTTAGTACCTTCTTTTCACATCCAAAAGAGATAAGGAATGTTTCTGGATGTTTTAAACAGAGATAGAAAATAATGATTTTACTTTAACTGAAACATATTTATAATTAGGATTTTGTTTTACTTTTAATGTGTCACTATGAATTTCAGTGATGCATCTAAGGACTGGATACTACCTTAGATCTGCCTGTCCACATATGTAGACTATGAAAAATGTAAGAAATAGGGACTACACCAGCCCCATCGTTCATTTTATAAACAATTATTCATTTTTTCAGTTATTTATAGGGGTCTAAAACAGATTATGGAACACAATAAAGAGCACAGCTATACCCGAGTATACATTTCAACACATACACATAAATGTATGCAATAAAAATTATTTTTAAAAAGAGGATATGAATTTGAAGGATGGTGGAGAGGAATACATGGGACAGTTTTGAGTGAGGAATGGGAAGGAAAAAGTTGTAATCTAATTATAATTTCAAAAAAAATGTAAAGAACCATACAGGTAATATAATCGTATGCTATATATGTGTGTAGTTAAAGCAAGAAAATAAAGTGTAGCATTTGGAGACAAGATCCAACCAATCTACTGGCTGGAGACACTTAGGGTACTAATGCTCCCCACACTCACACCTATGAATTATAGCTTTAAAGGCCTTAAACCCAAGTTGAATGCTTGCGTCCCGATATGTCCAAAAATCTCTGTTAAGTTGGCCCAAGTCTGTTGCTGCTTTGTCTGTAGAATGATGATATAGAACCTATGAATAAGAAGAGCCAGGGGAAGTGGTGGTGAAGGCTGAAGTGGAAAACATGCATTAAATAGGATGCTTAATTATAACATCTCAAGATGGTGTGCACTCCCATTTTGGAAATACACATCTATCTGTTTATTATTGACCTATGCTTTTGGGTATTTCTTTTCTTTTCTTATCTTTTTCTTTTTTTCTTTTTCTTCAGTTCTAGTAATCTGATCATAGGTTGACATAGCTCTCTTATGGGTTTCTCTTTAAATGCAGAAGCCAGCAGCCATGTTCTTTTTCAAAACAGCACCATTTTAATGATGTTTATAATTCCTTTTAAAGCACGAAAGTATCTTCTTAGTGATTAATAATTCAAAATACAATAAAACAAAACCAAACAAATGACCAAGTGTAAGACTGTGGCATGAGAAATAAGTCTGAAGATAATGTACTGTCTGTCCAAATGAAGAAAAGCAGCACGGGCTCCCTCGGCAAGGCACTGGGGTGTATATTTAAAGATCTAGTGTCTAGTCAGGAATGGCAGTAGACATTTTTTTCTCCCTGGAAAAACCTAATTATATTGCTATTAAATCATTTGTCTGATGGCTTATTGAGAATGGCGTCCCAGCAGCTGCAGTCTATCCTGCTATTTCTACAACTGACTAGTTCTCTTTTCTTGCTGTCCCTCTGAGCGGTGGATTTAATCAGTGCCAATTCACGGTTCTGTTTCCATTCCCATCCACTTGATCCTCTATAGCTCTTCACCTGAAGCCTCTGCGATTAAAAGACAGAACAAGGAAGCCCCCATCTCATACATCAGATGCAATGGGGACGATTTTATAAATGACATGCTTTTGCTTTCGCACACTAGTTACATTTCAAAAGACAAAGGAATAAAAACACCTTTGGTCTAGAAGGTTTATGTGGAGTTTAGTTCTCCCCAGCAATAAACTCCTTTGGTTTTGTGTAAATGAAACGACTAGCTCACCTGGAGTTCTTGAATGCAAGCTCTGAGAAGCAGAACTGGTGAATAGAAAATGAATGCGCTTTGACCTGCCGTGGCATTCCACCCTCTAACCTCCAAGTTTTGTACACACTTCTACATGCATGCTTTATCATAAAGAAAAGTAATGAAATCTCCCTTAAAGATCTTAAGAAACTCAAATGCTGGGGTACTCGCAAGATTCAGGGAAGGAAGGTAACATTTCCAGGGTCTCTCAGGAGCTGTGATAACATATTTATTACATTTAGTTGATCCATCACTGCCAATGTTCCAAATTAAAGGATATTTGAAAGTGAAGAACCAGAACATCTTCCATCTTAATCAAGAGTCTTAATCAAGAATTTAGGAGCCTCGTGGTATGCATGCCACTAGTGGGTTAGCATGGGAAGCAGATGCTCAGCCCTCACCCTCTCCCATTGCTCCTTCTGGTTTCCGTTTACTGATCACAAACAGAAGCCCTTATAGAACAGATATTCCCTGGCAATATAGAACATTAGGAGCTGGATCCACAGGGTACTTACTGTGAGGACAAGACATGATTGTCGTTCAGCTGAACCCTTGGAAGTTCAAATGTTTCTCTGACACAAAGGAAACTGAAAAATAAAATCCTTAACCATCGGTACCCTTCCATTTCCCCCATTACATTCAGTTGAACTGAGACAAAAAGATATAAAGTGACCCTCAAATATGGCTCTCTGTACAAAACAAGCATATATATTGTTTATATGGATTAACTCTTTTGGAGTAATGGAACTCCAAAGAATATCATGATCACTCTTTAAGACTGATATTACTAAAAATGAGAGAAGCAATTACATGTAGTTATGAAAAGTCTCTGATTGAGATTCTGTGAAAATGCCCAGAGTGGCAATGATGACTGCCTATATGCATATCAATGCTATCTGCTTATATAAAAAAACTAATAAACGTAAATGATAGGAAACAGTGGTAAAATGCATTGTTCTGGGGATGTGGTTCAGGGACAGAATGTCTTGTATTCTTCAAGTCCTAGGTTCTACAGTGCTACAGAGAAAGAAGTTTTTTTTAAAAAAAATAGAGGTCAGAATGGAAGAATGGGCCTGGGAAGATAGCAGAGTGGGAAATGTGTGCTGGACAAACATGGAGACCTGGGTATGAACGCATGGTGGAGTGGCTCAGGATTGCAGCCAGCGTGCTGGCAGGCAGGAGACAGAAAGACCCAGGAGCTAGCTCATCAGTGAGAGACCCTCTCTCAAAAATTATGGTGGCGTGTAACTAAGGAGAATACCAAATGCCCATCTCTGGCCTTCACAGCACACAGGCATATGCCACAGGAAAAGAGAAAAAAGCCTATCAGGTTGAACCCACTGGGATCAGGTAAATAAAAATGTAAGATACAATTTTAAACTCTAAAACTAAGACACAATTTTAAAAAAAAATTACTTTAACAAAAACCCTTTTTTCTGCCTAAAATTATATCTATAATGACTTATGTAAATGTATGGTACACCTAAAATTAGATCTATAGTGATTTATGTAATGTATGGTTCGATCATCTACACAAAATAATTTTTAAAGCTATGGGTTTTGGCGGGTTTTTTTTTGGGGGGGGTGTTACATTATAATTTAATGCTGGCCACACACTTGATTGCATTATAATGAATCATACAGATATTGAAATGGCGTATTTAACTTCGCTTTGCAGTCTAAAAGTATATGCACAATTATGTTGTTTGACCAGATGTCTCTAATGCAGATCCTGATTAACTCTGCATGGTTGGACATTATGTTCTCTTGGGTTGAGGAAAACATAAGTAGGGAGAAAAAGAAGCCAGTTATCAGTGTGCCTTTTACGTTTCACTTCATTGACAAGAATCCATGATATTTATCTCTTTATAGTATGTTTCATGTTTTTATGTAGTTGTTTAGGTATCAGGGAAGAGAAAAAATATATTTGCAAGTCAAAATTAGCGAATGTTACAAGATTAAATAATTTATGCTTTAAAGCACAATGATACATGCAGCTAATTGGTGTGGCTTTGTTGACCTCTGGATAAACAAAGGCATGTTCATCTAGCCCTTACTGTTGATGAGAGAGGTCTGGCATTTCAGGGGGGAAAGGGGATTGTTTTTTTTTTTTTTCAATTTTTATTAGATATTTTCTTTATTTACATTTCATATGTTATCCCGAAAGTCCCCTAAACCCTCCCACATTCCCCGCCCTGCTCCCCTACCCACCCACTCCCACATCTTGGCCCTGGCGTTCCCCTGTAGTGGGGCATATAAAGTTTGCATGACCAAGGGGTCTCTCTTCCCAATGATGGCCAGCTAGGCCATCTTCTGCTATATATGCAGCTAGAGACATGAGCTCTGGGGGTACTAGTTAGTTCATATTGTTCTTCCACCTATATGGTTGGAGACCCCTTCAGCTCCGTGGGTACTTTCTCTAGCTACTCCCCTGGGAACCCTGTGTTCTATCTAATAGCTGACTGTGAACATCCACTTCTGTATTTGCCAGGCACACGAGACAGCTCTATCAGGGCCAAAACGGGGATTGTTAAAGGATGAAAAAAGCCTTGTCATTTCAACAAATAAATATTTTGTGTAACTGTAACCAACATAGAGGGTTAGTTGAAAGATCAAGAAGTCCCTCTATATGCATAATAGGGGACACGTAAAAGAATGAACTGAAGTAAAGGTACATCAGGGTACGTCTGTCTTAGCATGCTTGGTTTATCCCTAAAGGAGAGAAAGGGGATGCTCTATACCATCCCCTTAATCTCTGGGTAGATGGAAAGCTGTGCATGCAGAGAGGCTGTGGTGAATCTGTGGACCATGAGGAAGGCAACACACAAGGCAGAAGGCAGAAGCAGCGCGTGCCTTGCCACCATCAGGTTTCCGCCTCACTGCCTGCTGGGCATCCTTGCCTGGCTCCTAACACAAGCAAGGTCATACCGATGTCCCTCTCAAGTCCCCCTCCCCCGCCCGCCATGCCCCCGCCCCCCCACCGTGTGTACATTGTCAATGTTTTCATTTTCCTAAGGTGTCTTCTGTCTACCTTCCTCACAGGAGAGTAGGTTTCCAGAGAGCAGAGAGCTGTACTTGTAGCCCTGGGACAGAAAGTATTCCATAACATTATTGAGTGGAAGAATTTAACAAAGCAGGAGAGAGGGAAGGGTGAGGGATGTAAAGGCCACATTTGAAAGGCCAAGGTTACAGGACAATGAACCACCAGGCCTCACCCAGAGCGGCCAGTCCTTTAACTATACCTAATCAAAACGCTTAAGAGGAACATTATGGAAGGACTATGACTACCACATAACCTTCATATTCCCAAAGCTCATCTGGCCGATGATCAGAACTTCAACTGCATTTTACCCACATCTTTATTTCAACTGAAAAGCAAAACTGCAACAAAACCCAAACCCTAAGCCATTGAACAGGCACTATAGTCCTGAAGCATACTTGAATTAGTAAGCTCTTCAGGATAAAATATTAAAATTGCTCATAATCATATTTCCAAGAAAGAGATTGTGATAATGTACCACAATGTCTAATTTCTGTGTTGAGCACTTAAATGTCTTCTTGAATATCACTATTAATCTGCCTTTTCTTATTTTCCCGCTGTTATATTTAAATTTCATTTCCTATACAAAAGATAACTCACAAACATTGAAATGACATAGTATTCTCCTTGACTAGCAATGCATATTTGTCCATTGTCGTTTTGTGCACAGTTGCTGTAGTCAGACACACTAGAAGAGGGCATCGGATGCCATTATAATTGGTATCGATCCACCATGCAGTTGCTGGGAATTGAACTCAGGACCTCTGGAAGAGCAGTCAGTGCTCTTAGCCACTGAGCCATCTCTCCAGTACACCCATTCATCTTTTTTTTTTCCCATCAAGTTTTGCAACACTTACTGGATATATTTGTGAATGTGAAATACAAAACCTGCTCTCTCAACCACTAAAGCATGTAGCAGTTTCTACAGACTTTCATTCTTTTTTTGTACCAGTAACACTCAAAAATTTTATATTAAAATTGAATAATGTAGAAGCTATTCATGCTACTGTTTGATAGAATTTGAATATTTTAATTGTGCACCATGTATGCTGTATCTTGTAGGTTAAAAGTATAATGTCATGAGCCTCATTATTTAAATCATGTATGTGGAATCATTTTTTTTCCCTGAAATACCTTGACATGTGAAAGTGATCATTTTACTAAGTATTATTGCCCAGCAAAACTCAATTGCATTTTGGCATTACAATTCCTTCCAGATTTGGGGATGAAGGAGTCCTTCCTACATTATGATGTCATATTTAGATATGTGAATCATACAAAGAGAGTATTAGAACTTAAAGAAGAAAATTACAAATGCTCATGTGTATAAGAATGTCCTCTGCCTAATAACACTGATTCAATTCCAGTAACAACTGCTCTTTTCCAGCTGATAACATAGCTACCATTATGCCAAATATACTCTTTAATGAGTCAACAGCTAAGTAAATTTTGTTAAGTGCTCCCAAATCGCATCTTTAATAGCCAGAAGGTGATTGGTTATTGCTTGGCTTGTACATGTTCACTGGGGTCAATATATACAATAAGGAAATGAGAAGGTACCACCCATGTGACTCAAAGTGGGTCTTAGAAACCTCAAAGCTATCATTCATCTAGCATGGTGTGTGTGTGTGTGTGTGTGTGTGTGTGTGTGTATACAAACATATATAGGAATGCCTTAGAAATTGCATGCTGCCATAAACATGCAAGATGCTGGTTACTAATGTTGTTGCCAGCGATGGCTAAAAATGCAATGCATGTAACTGATTTTAGCCCTGCCATGTGAGATTTGAGTAACAGAGGAGAAAATTTAAAGATTTAAATATAAACAGAGATGTCCTTTCTGCACTTGCCTTCTGTGTACAGTATGTGCAACTTTAAACATGTGGAGTGAGGCCTTTCTGCATGCCTGGCTTGTAACTGCTGGCTAACTTATCCCTTTGCTTCTGCCCTTGCCACCTTATAATCTGTTCTCAATGCACAGCACTCACACTAAGCCTTTTAGAGGATAAAGCGGTGCAGGTCATTCCTCGGCTTCCCATTCCTCAGTGGCTTCTCCCCTCGTGCAGACTAAAAGCCTTTAGCTCTTACACTGACCTTCCAGACACTACCATGTTGGCTTCTCCACCCTGCCCTACCTTTGGGGACTTTGCTTCTCTCCACTTTTCTCTTGTCCATCGACCTTCAGGCACAACAACCCCCTTGCCCTCTCTATGCAGGCAGGTTCCCACTATGGGGACTTTGCATTTGCCCACCACAATCTCCCTATGTCTTTAAATGGTTTCCTCTTTTGCTTTAAGTCTTTGTTTTCTTCAACCTTATTATTTTTATAAGTCTGACACACTCTAAGCTATTTCTATCATTCTATACGTACCTCTAACATAGTCACTAGCACTGTCTTAATGTACTTAATTTCCTGTTATGAATGTGAAGAGAGCAGGGATGCTTCACTGATGGTTGTAGGCTCAGCCGCTAGCACTATGCTTGTCACATAGAGCAGCATCCAAATTCATTTGTTAATAGATATACTACATTGATATCATACAAACAAAAACAAAACAAAACAAAACAACAACAACAACAACAACAAACCGCGCTGCTCTGAGTGAGATCAGGCAGTTCTGGTTTTAACCTGTTCAAAATGCCAGTGTCTCAAAGAGAAGACTTAAAACTAGGACTGTTTGACCCAAAGGCAAGTCTCCTGGCTGCTTAGCTTTTCTGTGCTGTGGTTTTGGCTGTTACTTATGCATGGAAACGAGCTTGTTGGGATTTATCCCTCCAATGAATTTCTTTCAGAAGGATGCAGGCAATTGCAGAATTAAAGGCAGTGTGCGAGAATCAAAGGAAACAAAGGTTCTGTTTGGGAGGACAGACAGTGTAAGCCTCCTGAAACCACAGTGAATGGCCCAGCCTTCCTCAAAACAACAGTGAGATCTGGGTTGGTTTTAAGGGACAGTAGTAGCTCAAATGTTTTGAATTCTACTTGCTTAATGAGAAATCACTATGTATCCTGATAACTAATGTCTATGGGCACAAAGGAGGACTTAAAAGGTTGTAGCCACTGTGAAACTTGGACATTTCTCAAATGTTACGATTCTAACAGATCACTGGACAAGAGAATTGGAGACAATGATTACGGGATGGTATTGAAATCATGGGTTCAAGGGCAAGAAGAACTTGGGGAACACAGCTTACCAAGACTGTAAGGTGAGAATACAGAGCCTGACGTTTGGTAGATGGGCATGTGGTGTGGAGTAGTGCATCGGTGTAAGAGAGTGGGGAGATGGATTGGGAGTCTATAAAGAAAGCTTCTGAACACCAAGACAGATGCCATGAAATTCATTTAGCTTCTTAACATACTTTAGAAATTGTAGCACATTAGCATAGAAGTGAATTTATTTTTAGTCAATGTGAATACTATATGGGGAAAGAATTAGCATAGTTGTTAGATATTTACTGTGTGCCAACAGCACCACCCAGGGAAATATACAAACTATATCCTCTGGGCTTAAAAACTATGAATTATTGTTATATTATTCCTAACCGCACAGTATAAGCAATCACTTCTAGCTATTGATAAACATATTTCTATTCCATACACACCAATGTATGAATGTTATGGCACTTACCTATCAATAATTCAAGCTAATTCCCCAAAGATTTCACCCCAGTTGAAAAATACCTTTCAAAAAGCTGATGGCATAATTTGGGGACCAAAAGTACAATAATGAAGGACCATACCAAAGGTATGCATATAAATCTACATTTCTCCTTCACACGCCTTTTCTGTGGATTCAATATTGAATAATAAGCATGTTATTTTTAACAAGATAATTCTCATTTTCTTCAGATATGGTAAAAATGTCAAAGTATTAAATTGTCATGCCTATATAGTAGATTACAAGGTTATAAAATGGATCCAACATGGAGGTTTTCATGAGTATTATAGTAAAATGACTAGGAGAAATGAGAATAAGAAAAGAAATTTAAAGAAAGCAAGTTATGGAAGGTAGGATAGCCCAATGGGTAATGGTAAGTGCTACCAAACCTGGTGACCTTAATATGTTCCCCAACACCCATCAAGCAAGGACATAATCCTTTGTAAATTGTCCTCTGACCTCCAAACACCCACTGTGACACATGTGAACACATACAAATGCATGTCAATAAATAAAAAGATTTTATAAGAAATCTAGTTTCTACTACAGGATCTGCCACAAGTTGGCTATGTGACTTTGGTAAAATTGAAAAATGTCAAATCTTTAGAGTTAAAATCCAAAGTGCCCTCACATTCTTATCTTACATTTTCTGGAAACCCAAGACCTTATGTGGGCTAGAGCATTGAGTCACATCCGTAGGCCCCCTAAATCTTTATTAATAGAGATGAAAAAGGAGTTGAGACTTATCCATTTCTGGATTTTTAGAATTGCTGCTATGAACTTCAAATTTTCAACAGACTAAGAAGGTTGAATTTTGAGTTACTATGATAACCATAAAACACACACACACACACACACACACACACACACACACACACCCAAACCCAACAAACAAAAATACAAAAACCAAAAAAAAAAAAAAAAATTCAACACTCTCTATCCCCCAAGTAAAGGCCAAAATCAGTAGTCTCATATCTGATAGAAACATCCCTGTAACATCTGCAAGACTACTTTAGATCCTTCATTTGTCAGAAGATGAAACGGTTTAATTTGGCATGCACAGAATGTTAACTAAAAGAAGCCAAGCACACCAGAAGACATGAACACACGGGACTCTGCTGGTATTAAGTCACACTTGATGGTATCATTTGGTTTACATTATTCAAATACTCTGTAAGAACGTGAACCTAGCCTCAAATGTTATAGAATCTCAACAAACAAACAAAAAACAAACAAACAAACAAACAAAAACCCAGCCACTGACATTCTACAATCAAAACTTAAGACAATGTCTTATCAAAGGAATTTCAGATCTGAAGCACATCTTTGAAGCGTTGGAGAAGTGCACAGATGGGTAGTCCTGAATTATTAATCTAAACAAAGCTCTCCAAAGTCCAATGAGTGTTCAACAACTTCAGTGGCAAGGAGCCATGTTCCACAGTCACCAATGAGATCTGTCCCGTGAAAAATTAACCCACAATCCAGCAAGTATCAGGTCCATGGAAAAGCCAAGCCAACTGAGAATTCAATGTAAGGACTGCAGTGTTACCATAGAAAACTCAAAAAGATCATGTTCTTCATAAGAAAATTGGAGTGAGGACAGGGTACAAATAGTTGTAAGTAATATTCAAAATATTTAATAACTGTCATACTGGTATTAAAGAGTCAGAATGAAGCCCAACACTAAAACAAAGGCAGCCAGATCAGGGTCTGGTACCTGGACATGCTTTCCCCTCAGAGATGGAAAATCATTACTTTGAAGAACTGGGCTGGAAGAAGTCTGTACATGCTACATGGTCAGTACACCATTAATACCTTTGCCTAAAGTGCTGAAGAGGCTCAGAAGAGGGACTCTTATTTTTTCTGGATTGTGATATTTCTAAAGGTTCCAAACTCAAGCAGCCTATAGAAATTTGATAAAGGTTACACCAAGAGTCATTTTTACCAAGAGTAATTTTACACCAAGAGTAACTTTATGCAATTAAAAATTTTTCTAAAACACAAAGATATTTACTTACTTTGGCCCTTTTATTTAAATACTACTTATTAAAGACTCCACAAGTGACACACTTATATCAATGTTTTTCAAGTTTTAGTGCCTTTTGTTTATATGGTTTTGCAGTTTTATTTAAACGAAAAACCATGCACATAGCCATCTACTCTATTTCCTTGCTGTGCAGCTTGGCATTGGGATTGGCGACTATGATGGTTGATGGCTGTGTTGTTTACAATCTCGGAACGCTAAGATTTGTTGCACATCTGCAGAACTTCCAGCCCTTTGACACTGTGCACCAGAAACTTCTGGAAGCCACTAGGTAGCAGGGAGCTTGGTTTTCCTGTTGCTCCGGTAACTGACAGGCATCAGGATCAGGCCCTTGTTCAGCATACTTCAGGGTTACCAGCATGGCTTTGTTTTGACATATGGGTCTGACTCTTGCCTGCAGAAGCCAGAGAGTAACCACACTACCACGAAAGAGATGGTTGACAGAGGAACAAGGCTCTCTTGGTATCTTTAATGGAACCATCTCCTCTGAAGATGGAGTGCCTAGGGAGAGCTTTGTAATTGTGACTCAGCCAAGCCTCAGGCTAGCCACCATCTCTCCCAGGGCTTGCACATCTATAGTACCAATCTCTTACTCTACTGAGTACTTCACATGTTCTGTACACTTTTAATGGTTATGTATTTTTGAGTCTTTAAAATAATGCACTTAAGGAGGAATGTTTTGTCTTCAAATGCAGATGAATAAGTTACATGTGCTGAGGAAAGTGTGGTGTTTCCTCAGATGCAACTTAGCTTCATTCATTTCACTGAAATGGTCAGAAAGAATTCAGCTAGAAACTCAAAAGTTCTATGCTGTCATTTTTCATCTACCAGGAATCTAAATTCTATGGAGGACACTCCACGAGATGACCATGCCCAGATTATCCTCACTACATTTAAGATGCCAACCATGAAGCCATTTTACAGATGAAGACATTTTACAACCTGGCATTAGACAGCTGACCTTACACAGGCAGTGACTAGCCAGGTTCCTATAAGTAGTAAGTCTTATACTTGCTGAATTCATTCTTTCAAACTGCTAGGAGCATATTTGATTTGGATAGTAATTCCTTACTCAAAGCTTGAGTTTTGTTTTGTTTTGTTTTGTTTTGTTTTTAGTTTTAAATCTAAAACAAGCAGTGTTTAGCAACGATAATAGTATTGCAGAAGTTAAACCCCTTTCTGTCTACAGGTAGACTTATCTAAGAAGAAACCATCATCAAAAATTTCTGCTTAGAAGTCTTTACCAAGATGTTTGATTTTAAACCATTAGCCTTCTAACTCAGATGTTTGGCAATGGGTCCCTTTGGTGCCCTCCTTTTGCTTACACAAGAAGCAGAAGGGGAGCTGCAGGGGTGCCTTAAAGCATCAATGATCAGGGAGGACAAACAGTTCCTTGCCAGGAGCTGCAGCAGTTCAGTCTTACTCCTCGGTGTCAGTTCGGATTTTATGACCACTTCATCATCTTCCAGGCTCCTTGAAGCCTGACCCAGACGGAAGTGAGACTATAGCAGTAACGTGCTACTTATATGGATTCCAAGACCAAACTATTTATCCATTCTCTGTGGCTGTAACAAAGTACCTATGTCTCGGAGATATATAGGGACTAAGGTTCATTTGGTGACAGGATGCTTGAAGCCTATGATGAGGCAACTTGCCGACTTGCCTTGGTCCTTCTGGTTCTACTGAATGCTATACCGCATCATAACCAAAACAGCCACCAGAGTAAGACCACACCCACATAGCACAACAAAGAAGCCAGAATTCAGAGGTCAGGCTTGCTCAATCAGACCAATGCAGCCTTTCTTAGGAGGCTCCAATAATTACCTAACCACTTTCTACTAGACTCCACCTACTAAAAGATTCACACCACAACATGACCAGAATTCCAAAACACAAACATGTCTCCCCTCACATGGTTCTTTAGCAGGGATACACCAAATTCACACCATATCAGACCATAACAAAGTGGTCATTCTAGAAAATTTAAACTTCTTAATTAAAACAGTTTTTCTTGAAACTAAGTATCAATGTATCTCCAGGTTGCCCTTGAATTTCCTATATAGCTGAAGATAATCTTGACTTTCTATTCCACTTGTGTCTTCTTCCAGAGTGTTGGGATTATAGCTATGTACCGCGTGTGGAGCTGGAAACTGAAACCAGGGCTTTGTGAACACTGGGCATTACAGTATCAGTTGAGCCTCCACCCAGCCCAACATTTTTTAATTTTAAAATGAAGAATAAATAGATCTTTCTATGACCATTGGATTAATTCAGAAACACTGTCACCTGTTTTGAAAAAAGCAGGAGGGGAGCAGGGCAGGACAGAAATTTAGCACATTGAACAGGAAGCCTGAAACTTTCAAAACTGAATGGATACAGCAAAACGGAACAATTTGCACAGCAGGAAAAGTAACCAGATGCCAGCTGTCACAGATATACACAGTACCAATTAATTATATTCAGCTTTTTAATCACTATTAATATAATGTGTTGGGAAAACATTTAAAGTCAAAAACCTGGCAATTCTTTATGTAATTTGAGTTTAAATAAAAAAAATGTTACTAACTCAGCAATGACTACAAATAGCAACTTCAACTTGTATAGAGGGTGACAAAGATAAAGTCAGGTATTTACAAAGTCAGCATCCATTACAAAATTCTTATAACTAAATTCTATGAGCATAAAGTAAGTGCAAATTCTTCATCTCCATGGAAGACATTTTTGGTTTCACGTAGTATATTCATAATTTGCCTCTTATTCTTTTAAATATTCATGAATGACGTAGTCCTTAACTCAACAGAATTAGCATAAAGTATGGTAATGAGTTAAGAATCAAGTAATGTCTTTAACAGTTGCTTCCCTAAACTGCTTGCTGGGCTTTCAACCTTTAATAAGCTAAATGCTTCCATTTGTAATGCTAACTACAGTACAATAAAAATTTGCCAAATTAATGCTCAATAAACATACAAAGAATGCCACATGAATTGGATTATACATTAAAAATTTGGGTATTTTTCTAAGAGGAGAAGATCTATTGTGGTCAGTTCATTCTTTTATGTGTTGTTATTAGCATGCAAGATAAGTCTCTGCTATATAAAGGATTCATGAAAACAAGATATGAAAGTCAAGCTTTAGGGACTGCAGGTGGAGTTCAATGGAAGAGTGTGTGCTTCACATATGAAAAGCCCAAGGTTTAATGACAGCATTAAACAAAGACATCTAGCCAGGTATGTGCCTGGACTGTGTGGGTTTAAAGGAAACTTAAATTGTGTCCACCATCATTCAGAGCTTGAATCTGGGTCATATGTTGGGTTCTTTCTCCCCTTCCCCTTTTTTCTTTAAATGCCCAAGACTGAAGGAGAATGATGCCAATTTCAAGACCTACTTGAGTTTGTTCTAAGATTACTTATTGTAATTGTTCACCCTGATTGTACTTTGACTGTTCTAGTGTGCCTTCCAGGAATCCAGGCCAGAAGCAGGAAGAACTGAATCACTTGACCAGTGGCTCAGTCTTTCACACCTAATTATCACCACATCAANAAATGCCCAAGACTGAAGGAGAATGATGCCAATTTCAAGACCTACTTGAGTTTGTTCTAAGATTACTTATTGTAATTGTTCACCCTGATTGTACTTTGACTGTTCTAGTGTGCCTTCCAGGAATCCAGGCCAGAAGCAGGAAGAACTGAATCACTTGACCAGTGGCTCAGTCTTTCACACCTAATTATCACCACATCAAAGTTCTATGTGATGATTACAGACTTAACAATGATTCAAGAAAAAAAAAAACACTATTTTAAAGACTTGATTCTTTAAAAGTGGGGTGTTATAACACACCACTTAATTACACTTGTGTTTTGTAAAATAGTTTTTTAATTTTCTGGTAATTCTCTTGCTCATAGTTTACTGAGATAATAGTAGGGTTTCCTGAATCAGCTTGATTCTGCATGTGAACTCTCCACTACACCTTTGAACCTTGCAACTCTATTTCCGAGGAGTCCAGATTGCTCAGTCCCCACTGTGACCCCACACTCTTCTGCAGTGGTTTCTAGCAGCCTTGTTCCTCGGCTCCCACCATAAAATCTCCAAGCACAGGAGAACTACTTCTGCAGTAGCTAGCTAATGTTTTCTCCTTGGGTTTCCTTTCTTCTTCCCTTTGATCCCTCAGCCCTCCTCCATCCATCCTCTTTCCAACATGGAAAGATGCCATTCTCAAAAAATAAGATTTAAGAGGTTTGGGTTTTTTTGTTTGTGTGTTTGTTTTTTAATATTCACTCTCAGTATTATGTAATTCTGTAAAAACCATCTCAGTTACATCCACTTGGAAAACTTTTTAATGTGCCTGACTCACAATCAGAAAATTGGACACCAGAAAACAAGAGCAAGGTGGTTGGCCACAGAATGCTTCATTGGCGATTTCTAGTACTATCTTTTAATTACATTATACATTCAATGACCGTGTTTTGTGAACGTGTTAAAAGGGCTTGAAGAAACAATGAAATGGAAATGGAAAATATGCTACAGCTTTTATAACCTGATTTTGGAATTCAGTTGTTCACAATCCAGGATCCTTGAAGAAGGGAAGTGAAACAGGGCCTCTCTTCACTCAAGAAAGCCTTGCTGCTCATGTGCTCTTAAGAGTCATTAATTTTACATTTTATAATCTAATATGGCATCCTGCTGTCATATACTACAGATAATCCCGAATTTGAAATTGGTACATAGCACCTTAGGAACATATTTAATTCCCTGAATTGTCTGTCCCTGTCCTTTTCATCCTTAGACCTCACATTATTTATAGTTTATTCATGCTCTACCTGAAGACATTAGTCTGGACCCATTTAAATATAAAAAGCATAATTGAACAGGTTAGAGAGCCCCAGCCCTTCCCCTCTCTGCAGGCCCTGCATGTCTTAACCTGTTGGAAACTGGAAAGTGAGCAGCCAAATTCCTGAGGGCTCCGAGAGGCTCCACCTCCAGGGATCCCCGAGCCCCGCCGACCAAGGCAGGCGGCGAAAGCCGCCGCGCGAGCCCCGACCGAGGCGGCGAAAGCGGCCGCCCGAGCCCCGACTGCGGTGAAGCCACCCGAGCCCTGACCTGCGAAGCCGCCCGAGCTCTGGGAAGGCCCTGTGACTCCGGGAAGGCCCTGCAGCTCCGGGAAGAGCCTGCGGCTCCGCCCCATTACAAGATGGCGTAGGGCCAGCAGGCTGCCAGGGAGGAGAGCCTAGTGCGCATGTGCAGCTCTCTCCTCAGGCCTCCTGAGGCAGTAGCCCCTCCCGAAGGGAAAATACGCTAATGAGGCACTGCTTGTAGTACCAATGCAGGGAAAATATGCTAATGGCTGTGGCTTGTGGCACCAATGAATGGGCCACATGCAAATGAGGTATGGCTTGGTGCACCAATCAGCAACCACTATGACACCCCTCCCCTTCCCTGGGAGTGTATAAAAGCAGCAGCTCTGCTGCTGTCCAGGGTCCCTGGAATCTACTATCAAGGCGCTCCAGAATAAAGCTGACTGAGAAGATCCCGGTGGTGGCATGTCTTTCTTGCTGGTCGACGGAGGAGGCAGGGAGGCGCGCCGCAGTGGGAGGGGCCAGCTCATTGTGGGCGGAGCCACCCCTGTGCTGGTAGAACTGGAAGCTATAAGAAAACAGGCTAAGGAAGTCATGCAGAGCAAGCATGAAAGCAGCACTCCTTCATGGCCTCTGCTTCAGTTCCTGCCTCAAGGTTCCTGCCCTGTGTTCCCTCAGTCATGGAGGGCTACCTGGAAGAACAAATGAAATAAGCCCTTGCCTCCCGAAGATTTTTTTTTTTTTTTTTTGCATAGAAATGATAGAACTAAGTTATGGAAACAAATTAATAAGTAGCTCATTATACATGAAATTCAGGACCTGCTATTGGGTTATGTCACTCCCATTCAGCACTTTTATTACTCTTCCAAATGTGGCAGTTCTCCTGAGCCTCTAGAATTTCTACTATATATGTCCGATCTTCAGGCCATGGGCTGTATAAGACTAAAGCAGCTAAGAATCTGACTCAACGCCCCCAACCACGAACCTTACCTAAAGCATAGAAGAGCATTTTAGAGATTTTGTTCTTTTTTTTGGTAACTCAGCTGTATTACCTAACTTGTTTGTGTTTACTCTTTTTTTTTCAATTTTTTATTAGATATTTTCTTAATTTACATTTCAAATGCTATCCCGAAAGTTCCCTCTCCCCTGCCCCTGCCCACCTACTCCCACTTCTTGGCCCTGGTGTTCCCCTGTATTGGGGCATATAAAGATTGCAATACCAAGGGGCCTCTCCTCCCAATGATGGCCGACTAGGCCATCTTCTGCTACATATGGAGCTAGAGACATGAGTTCTGGAGGTTCTGGTTAGTTCATATTGTTGTTCCTCCTATAGGGTTGCAGACCCCTTCAGCTCCTGGGGTTCTAATTCTAGCTTCTACATTGTGGGCCCTGTGTTCCATCATATAGATGACTGTGAGCATCTACTTCTGTATGAGACAGCTATAATAGGGTCCCTTCAGTAAACACATGCTGTCCTATGCAATAGTGTCTGAGTTTAATGACATTATGGGATGGATCCCTCCATCTCTCTGTATGGTCCATCCTTTCGTCTTAGCTCTAAACTTTGTCTCTGTAACTCCTTTCATGGGTATTTTGTTTCCTATTCAAAGGAGGAATGAAGTATCCACATGCTGGTCTTCCTTCTTGATTTTCTTGTGTTTTGCAAATTGTATCTTGGGTATTCTAAGTTTCTGGGCTAATATCCATTTATTAGTGAGCACATATCCAATGACTTCTTTTGTGATTGGGTTACCTCACTAAGGATTATGTCCTCCAGATTCATCCATTTGCCAAAGAATTTCATAAATTCATTTTTTAATAGCAGAATAGTACTGCATTATGTAAATGTACCACATTTTCTGTATCCATTCCTCGGTCGAGAGAAATCTGGGTTCTTTCCAGCTTCTGGCTATTAAATAAGGCTGCTAAGAACATAGTGGAGCATGTGTCCTTTTTACCAGTTGGAACATCTTCTGGATATATGCCCAGGAGAGGTATTGCTGGATCCTCTGGTAGTACTATGTCCAATTTTCTGAGAAAATGCCAGACTGACTTCCAGAGTGGTTGTACAAGCTTGCAATCCCACCAGCAATGGAGAAGTGTTCCTCTTTCTCCACATCCTTGCCAGCATCTCCTGTCACCTGAATTTTGATCTTAGCCATTCTGACTTGTGTGAGGTGGAATCTCAGTGTTGTTTTGATTTGGATTTTTCTGATGATTAACGATGTTGAACATTTTTTTAGATGTTTCTCAGCCATTCAGTATTCCTCAGTTGAGAATTCTTTGTTTAGCTCTGTACCCCATTTTAAATTTTATTCGTTTTTCTGGAGTCCAGCTTCTTTAGCTCTTTGTAGATGTTGGATATTAGTCCCCTATCAGATTTAGGATTGGCAAAAATCCTTTCCCAATCTGTTGGTGGCCTTTTTGTCTTGCTGACTGTGTCTTTTGCCTTACAGAAGCTTTGCAATTTTATAAGGTCCCATTTGTCAATTCTTGATCTTACCTCACAGGCCACTGTTCTGTTTAGGAATCTTTCTCCTGTGCCCATATCTTTGAGGGTTTTCCCCACTTTCTCCTCTATAAATTTCAGTGTCTCTGGTTTTATGTGGAGGTCTTTGATCTACTTAGACTTAAGCTTTGTACAAGGAGATAAGAATGGATCAATTCGCATTCTTTTACATGCTAACAGCCAGTTGTGCAAGCACCATTTGTTGAAAATGCTGTCCTTTTTCCACTGGATGGTTTTAGCTCCCTTGTCAAAGATCAAGTGACCATAGGTGTGTGGATTCATTTCTGGGTCTTCAATTCTATTCCATTGATCTATCTGTCTGTTGCTGTACCAGTACCATGCAGTTTTTTTTATCACAATTGTTCTGTAGTACAGCTTAATGTCAGGCATGGTGATTCCCCCCGAGGTTCTTTTATTGTTGAGAATAGTTTTTGCTATCCTAGGTTTTTTGTTATTCCAGATGAATTTGCAAATTGCCCTTTCTATCTCAGTGAAGAATTGAGTTCAAATTTTGATGGGGATTGTGTTGAATCTGTAGATTGCATTCGGCAGGCTAGCCATTTTGACTATATTAATCCAGCCAGTCCATGAGCATGGCAGATCTTTCCATCTTCTGAGATCTTCTTCAATTTCTTTCTTCAGAGACTTGAATTTCTTGTCATACAGATCTTCCACTTCCTTAGTTAGAGTGACACCAAGGTATTTTATAGTATTTGTGACTATTGTGAAGAGTGTTGTTTCCATAATTTCTTTCTCAGCCCTTTTATCCTTTGTGTAGAGAAAGGCTATTGATTTGTTTGAGTTAATTTTATATCCAGCTACTGCACTAAAGCTGTTTATCAGGTTTAGGAGTTCTCTGGCAGAATTTTTGGGGTCCTGAATATATACTATCATATCATCTGCAAACAGTGATATTTTAACTTCTTCCTTTCCAATTTGTATCCCCTTGATCTCCTTTTGTTGTCAAATTGCTCTGGCTAGGACTTCAAGTACTATATTGAATAGGTAGGGAGAAAGTGGGCAGCCTTGTCTAGTCCCTGATTTTTGTGGGATTGCTTCCAGCTTCTCTCCGTTCAGTTTGATGTTGGCTACTGGTTTGCTGTATATTGCTTTTATTATGTTTAGGTATGGGCCTTGAATTCCTGATCTTTCCAATACTTTTATCATGAAAGGGTGTTGGATTTTGTCAAATGCTTTCTCAGCATCTAATGAGATGATTATGTGGTTTTTGTCTTGGAGTTTGTTATATAGTGGATTTAGTTGATGGATTTCCATATATCAAACATGAACTATGTAGCTAACAATTCCACATTTCTATGTCAGAAGGTTGGACCCACCTGCTGAGAGTCAATAATAATTTGAGATACTTTTTAAAGCTGCACCCTTATTTTGCCCAATAGTTCAAGCTACTTCTCCAATGTATAAGTCTAGTTTAAAAAATGAAACACCTGTGTAATCACCATAGCAACAGGTAGCTTCCCCTACAATCTATCCCCATGCCTTTACAGCAAACCCCTTATCTTATTTCACCACATCTTGCCACATTGTTCTTCCTGTGCACATTTCTTACATCTGTCCAGGTAGACTAGAAAGATCTTTATCACAAATATCTTTCTGAGCTCCTGAGGACTTACAGCTTTTTTTTTATATAGCCAGCAAGGAAAGAAAGAATGAGAGAACGTTGACAAGAAACCTGGGGCTAACGACAGGGAACACAGGCTCTCCTGGGGTGTGCACCTTTCACTGTTCTCATTAAAGAACAGAGACTGGGCTTCCCACAAGCCAGTCAATACCTAACCTAGATGCTTAGAAATCCTTTTCAACTGGGAAGAAAGAATAAAAGCCTTCTCTTCAGAAGCATGGTCTTTGTCACTCTGGGCTCAGGTTGTGTGCTAATCCATCAGACATGACACAGGTGGAGACGTTATAAACTGGGCTGAGGTGACAGTATATAGGCAGACAATCATGACAGAGTACAGGCAAATGTGCCCATGTGCCCATGTGCCAGAACACATAGAGCTGTTCACATGGCCGTCAGATTTCCCATGTCTCTCCTTTTACCTCTGTGTATAACTCTCATCCTGACTCCTCTGCCCTACTCTTGGTACGAGATTTGATGAGGAGGCATGAAGTGTTCACATTCAGGGCGATTCTAGGAGCTGGTCTATTTTAATGGCATTCGGTATAGTGTACTGGTACAGCATCCTAGGCCCTAGCCCTTCCTCTAGACTAAGTAAGTCATTAGGCAGTTTAATCTTTGCCAAATAGGTTAATAATAAAAATGGTCCTCTCCTCATAGGGATCTTTTGAGAGTAAAATAAAGTAATTAGAATAGTTTTTGGCACACAGTTACATGCTTCAAGCTCTCTTTTACCAAATGACAGCTAGCAAACATCTCTGGAGATTCATGTTATATGCACAATCACTATGAAAGACATGCTTGGGTGAACTGCAGAGTAAATGTCAATGGAAAATAAAACCAGTGCAGAAAGAATTTGGAAAAAAAGAGGTAAATCATCCACATAGAACTGTGTGCCATTCTTTGATAAGCCCTAACTGGGAAAGTGCCTACCAACTCAGAATTTCGAGTTATTTTTGGCAATGGTGATTTTTATCATGTTTCTCTCCTTTTGAACATGTAGGCTCCTAAGGGTGTTTGTTCTGTGAACTAAATATGATTTTTAAATCAAGTTAAAATATTCTTTCCTCCCTTTCTACTCCCAAGCCTTCCCTTGAAAGCTTCCAAGCTTTGATAGAGGTGATTTTGATAAAACTGAATGGGGTATATATTCAGCATCCACCTTTGAGAGATTCTGGTAAGACAACAACATATTATAGATTCACAAGTATTTTCTTGTTTTCCATTCGTTTGCCTTCAAAAGGTGTCATGGTTTTCATTCCAACCGTGAAGTGATTGACTTCAGAACAAATTGGCCAATGTCCACCCAAATATAAAGGCCACCACTGCCCTTCACTTACAAGTGAATGCCCTTAGAAACTTCAAGCAATAGTAGTATTTCATCCATAATTCTTTCAAATGTTTCACAACCTTAGTCCTGTTTCTTTGTTCCAATATTCTCTGGACAACAGAATATTTGTTTAGTTTCTCCCATAAATACTACATATTATTTTTCACTGTGTTAATTTATTTCATTTATTTATTTGGAAAGGACGAAGAAACTCAAACTGGTTTCCTGTTATTTAATGATAGAGATAATTCACATTATTAAGCACAATACAAGTATATTTCTTACACACTTAGGCAATTAAGTTGGAACCAGTTCCTCACATTGCTAATTTTAGAACAGCCCAATAATCCCCTTCCTCCCCCTAATGTCACTATGTCCAGTCTTCCAATATCTTAAAAAGTTTCCTTTTCTAAAGCACTCAAGCTACACTATGAATTCATACAATGTTGATGTGGAACAAGAACATGCTTCTGCCCATTCTTCATACCAACATCTAAATTAGGAAGTCATAATTTACTACAATCTATTTAAGTCATAAAAACATTAAAACTAGCATTCTCTTTGAAAGAAGCTTACTTTTTACTGGGTTCGATCTCTTAAAATCTTAAGCACACAAGAGGACTGCTACCATGCCTAGCATTCACCTAATGGTTTCAAGCACCTGACCCTGGTTTGAAATCATCTTTAACAACCTCACTGAAAACAAGATGCCCCATCAGGTGAATTTCCTTAGAGTTTGGCTTTTTCAAGACACAGTGATTTTGTGTTATGCTCTAAATATTTTAATCAAAGAAAAGAAATGACATATCCTCCAAGTCCAATTTAAATGAATATTTCATTAAGCTGGAAGCCTACTGTCGTGAAAATCTTCACGTATTCTATTTAGCTTTTCATGAAAAAGCTTTTTTTATTTGATGGCTTCAGCAAAAGGAACACACATCCTTTGCCCTGGTTCATGTGAGGCTGAGGAAGCTGTACTGTGGCAAGTCTCTCCAGGCAGAGGGAAGGCAGATGGCACTGATGTGTTCAACAGAGAAGAGTGCTGATCACAGAGAGTCTGCCAATCAAACACCCGGGGAAGGGATGAGCTCCATCTGTGTTTTAATCACGACAGCAAAACCATCCAGAGTAACTGCCAGGGCTGCACATTTTCATGGAGTACAAGCGACATAAATGAAAGTGGAAATTCCCATATACAATACTGGCTCCAAACCAAAAAAAGGAGGGGAGGAACTGTCAATTATGAACAAAATCAATAGCAGCATCTCTTTCTAAAATATTTCTGATATACTGCAGTGTTCCGTGCTGCATTCTTTCTCTAAGGCAATTCTAATACAACTGAAGGACTTGTGTAGGTAAAGAAAAAAGATGGTATCTAAAAACAATAAGCCTTAAAAACATTTTGGCTGTCTACAAAAATGAGAATATCTATAATTATATGTGTACATTTATAGATGGATTATATGTTTAAAAACCTTAAATATATGATAGCACAAAATTATATTTTAGTAAAGAAATTTAAAGTAGAAGCACTTTAAAAACTTCATAGCAAGAGATACTGTCTCAGTCAGGGTAGCTATTCCTACACAAACATCATGACCAAGAAGCAAGGTGGGGAGGAAAGGGTTTATTCAGCTTACACTTTCCACACTGCTGTTCATCACCAAAGGAAATCAGAACTGGAACTCCAGCAGGTCAGGAAGCAGGAGCTGATGCAGAGGCCATGGAGGGATGTTCTTTACTGGCTTGCTTTCCCTGGCTTGCTCAGCTTGCTTTCTTATAGAGCCCAGGACTACCAGCTCAGGGATGGCACCACTCACAATGGGCCCTCTTCCTTTGATCACTAATTGAGACAATGCCTTATAGCTGGATCTCATGGGGGCATTTCCTCAAGGAAGGCTCCTTTCTCTGTGATAACTCCAGCTTGTGTCAAGTTGACACAAAACCAGCCAGTACAGCTACCTTGCCTGTAAATAACTGAATGCTTTCAAAGGGATGTGTGTGTATATACACACACACACACACACACACACACACACAGAGTAGGGCCTTGAATGACAGGTGAACAATGGGTTGCAAAGGGTTGATTTTGCCCATATTGAAGGAGACTTTCCCATGGATAAGTAGGGTTTCTTAGGAGAAATGAGGTAAAAGGAAGGATTTACTAGACAGAGGATGTCTTGAGCAAAGGCAGATGCCTAACAGCTCAGGCTGCTTCTTCATGGAGACTTGTTCCTTGAGAGTGGTGACTGCCTGGGTGAAAGACTGACATGAGGTCAGAAAAGAGCATGCCCCAGAGCTGGTGGAAAGTTACAGGTGACTTTTACAGAGCAGTTTTATGTTAAAATCGGGTTGCAAGAATGTAAAATGATGATAGATGACTAGAGGCTTGGAGAAGTTGGGAGAGGTAGGCAGAGGCCTGGGGAAGTCAGGAGAGGTGGGCAGAGGCCTGGAGAAGTCAGGAGAGGTGGGCAGAGGCCTGGGGAAGTCAGGAGAGGTGGGCAGAGGCCTGGAGAAGTCGGGAGAGGTGGGCAGAGGCCTGGGGAAGTCAGGAGAGGTGGGCAGAGGCCTGGGGAAGTCAGGAGAGGTGGGCAGAGGCCTGGGGAAGTCAGGAGAGGTGGGCAGAGGCCTGGGGAAATCAGGAGAGGTGGGCAGAGATGGTAAACATAAGGAAGAACCAGAGAAGAAGATTCAAGATCTGAGTATGCCAAAATGCAGTAGAATGAGCTGCTCTCAATGATACTATGTATAGAATTAGTATATGTCGTCTCACAATTACTCATTGAATTAATCTAATTTATTATGTTTATTTGGCTAAACTATTTTATTGCATAATCAGGAAAGCTTATATTATCATATAAAATGTTATTTTCTATCTTGAGGACATATGTAAGTGGCACATGCATGTGTATGTGTGTACATGTAAATGTGCAGATGTGCATGGAGGTGTGGAGGGTGGAGGTCAATGTCAGCTGTCTTCCTCAATGACTCTCGACTGTATTTTTTGGGCACAGTCTCTCACTGAACCTAGACCTTCCCTATGTAACAAGACCAGCTAGGGAGCAATCTCTAGAGTTTCCCCTCTCCCCACTTTGCTAGGGCTTGGCTTGCAGGATGCACCACTGTGTGTGGATTTTTATGTAGGGTCTCAGGGACAAAACTTAGGTCCTTATGTGCTTCTGCAGCTTTCTTCCATCCCTTTAACCTCTAATTCATGGTTCCTTGTTTGGAGGATCTACCATCATTAATGATATGTAACTTTATTTCCCAGTGTCTCTGATGACATACACTATTTTGTCATAGCAATGATTAAAGACTCGATCTCACTGGATGTCAGTGTTAATGCCATGGAGTTCAGAAGTCAATTTGCATTATCATACTCTTATAATCACTGATGATTAACAATTCAGTGTATTAAACAAAACAATCTTCTAAAACCACAAAATTTCAGAAATAAGATCCCAGTCACCATTATCATTCTAAAGTCACGGAAACCTTAGACTGTTCAGAATGCTGAGTCCCAGTTCAGTGCCTCCTCCTCAGCCCTGGAGAGTAAGAATGTGCCTGATTGATTACTGACAGCCCGGTAATGACTGGTCGCATACTTTCCTGCTTTTAAATTTTTAAAATTTTCACCAGACTACAGTCACATCATCCTTCAGCATGTTTTCTCAATGGAATAAATGACTATTATTTTTTAAAGAAAATGTATTTTCTCCATAACACGTTAGTGATAAGAATAAATTACTAAACGTAGAGAATACGATCCATTCTACTCTGTTACATTACAACATTAAAGCCTCGTTTCTCCAGACAAGTAAATGTATATGACTCAATAGGTTTATAATTGTAGCCAATAGTCCAATTAAACAACATAACGAGGAGGCAGCTATAATCCACCACAGCAAAGAATAAATGCTTCAGAAAATAATAGATGTTTCTCCACTGGGAGAGAGAAGAGAAACTTATATTAGGAGAGAGAACATGAGAGAAAGAGGAATCTCTCACATTTAAAACCTTCAGAATCCCACTAAAGCCAATAAAATCAATTATTCTACACCTTATCATGAGCCATCAGTAAATATCACACTGGGACATATAATTTGCTTTCTATATATTCTACCTTGCAAACTGTCTAGGCATGAATTCCCAATCTTTCAGTAAACATTTCAATGCTGGACTCAAAGTATACCCACTGTTCTGCTATCCCTGACACCTCCCATAAAAACTATCAAGGCTTTTTTCCATAGCCCCTAAACTTGAATTCTTGGCCTCTTAGCGTCTTTTATCAAAGCTACAGGGAAGGTGAGTCCTGTGAAAGGCAAAGCAGACCCCATTGCTCCCAGGCAAATCCTCCTGGTGGCTCCTACTCTTGTAAGGAGTGGTAACTGATGGTAGGTACTCCATCCTGGTACCCACTCACTTCCTTTCTTGATTAATTTTAGCTAACTTGCTCAGCCCTAGGCATACTGACCTTGATGGTACACACTTATACCCAGGGCCTGTGGTCTTACTCTTTCCCAGGGTGCAAATAGTCTTCCTGAAGCTGTGCATATTCATTCTCTCCAATACCTTCATCTATCTTTGATACGTATTTATTGAGGGCTAATTCATGTTTTTGTAATGTGTGCGTTTAGAGTTGCTTTGATGAAATTTCTACATGAAGCTGAAGCAAAAGTCAGTGTCCTCTTTCCAGTCTCTCCTGGAAACAACTCCTGTAGCACGAGTTTGAATACAGCCAGCCTCAAAAACTGTAGAGTGTACATCTATTATTTAAAATGCTTGAAGCATGCAGAAAGCATTTCAGAAATTCAGAGGATGACTCGTTTGAGCTTACTAATCCTCAAGAGTGAGCTTATCAGTATCCCTTAACCTTTGCCCTATTTCTCCTCATTTCTTCGATCTCTTCCTTCACTCCAGTGTCAAAGATTCGAGTGAAGACAACAACTTCAACAGCTTGTCCCTTCCCCGACATGTAGCAGTTACTAGTGGTTCCCACCTCCTTCCAATCTCTTTGATTTCTCTTTTATGCATTACTCTCATCAACCGGGTCCTCTATCTCTTCTTTCATTGGCCAGATGAAAACAAAATTCAAGTTGCTTTTATTTCTGTTGACTTAAAGAGTTTAAACTGTTCTGAAGACATGGAACATGAGCTCACTGGTCTTACAGATATAGAGAATAGAGCGACCGAGGAGGTCAGTGCACGGGAAAGGAAGCAATCAAAGGTACTGCGTCTAGTTAAACAGAGAACAAGGGGTCCTGGAGTACCTAGCACAATAGGGAAACCGCAGATAATGATAACGCACTGTACATTCCAAAAAGCTAGACAAAAAGCCTCTGTAACTTTTCTCACACACACATAAAAAGAACTGAGTAAAAAGATGCATTTAACCTGATTTAAAATTTTATGGAACAGACATGGAGACTAAAGTCATTGGTCACCCCACTAATATGTGTAATTTTTACTTCGTGTGTTGCTTTAAAATAATTTTAATTTTAAAATTTAAAGGATCATAAATCTCTCTCCATTTTGCGTCAATATAAGGGTTGGTTCCTCATGTAGTGCCTGAGGCCCTCTCTAGCAAAGAATCATCTTGAGCATCCAGGTTGACCTCCCACTTACTTTCAATCCAGGAAATGAGATCATTTCCCACAATGCCTGCAGTTCTCATGTTAATTCCCCAGAGAGCTTGTCATCATACATATGTACTCACTTCCTCATTATTTCAAGAGATAATTATTTGTCACTAAATACAGGCGAAAGCGTGTTTTCAGAGCTGCAGACACGATGGCAAATACAAGAAAGTTTCCTGCTGCCACGGAGTACAGGGTCACTGGGTCACATGAGACAGAAATAAAAATTAACTCAACTACCAAGAAAACTGTAATTTGTTAGCTAGAAGTTCATGTTAAAACAAAAACAATCAAACAAACAAAAGAGAGAACTGGAAAGCAGTTCTCTGAGGCAGTCAAGAATGATAAGGTCCTAATTTGAAAGTCTTCTGAAAGGTTTGGCAAAAGACTGAAGGTCTGAGGTGGTAAAGAAGACATGTGTTCTGTGGGGTGAGAGCCACCAGGCAGGAGCTAGAACAACTCTTCTAATTGGCAGATACATTTCTTTTGCCTTGTCAGAAAGTGTAGAAATAAGATCAAAGTGATAAGAAGATCAGCTTTTAAGACTGGCCTTGGAGCACCTGCTTTACAATGAATAATAAGATAAACAATCTCAGAGTTTGGAGAAGGGAGACACAACCTGGCATATGCTTTGGAAGAATTGCCGTGGTTCTACACTACCCCTGGGCTTCAGAAATCTGAAGACTAGTTACGGGTCTGTTGCCAAGATTGAAGCAAGCTCTAATGGTGTTTGGAACTGCGTGGGGGCAAGGGGCAAGGTTAGTAACAGTTGGATTCCAGATATGAGAAGAAGAGAAGATGAATGTCTCCAAAGTTATCTGGAACGATGAAAACAGTGTCATCTAATAGCAGTAGAACATAAACAAGGTGTGTTCTTTTAATATTCTGAAAGTCACATTTTATAAAGCAAAATGGCAAATGTGAAACCCAAACTTTAAATATACCGTATTTAACCCAATATAACCAAATTACGATTTCAAGCAAGTCAATCAATGTAAAACTTATTAAAATATTTTAAATTATTTTGCATTTAACGTGTAATGTATATTCCAATTTAGAGGACCTGCTTTTATGCTAAACATGTGAGTAGTAACTGCCAGAGCAGGAAACTAGACAGATGAAATATTCCCTTCTGCTTTTAATTACATCCAAGTTATGGGAAGTAAGCCAGTGCCTATCAATAAAGGGTTAGTTAATAAAGTGTTCTATAAACAAATAGCTACTAAAAGATACTGTTCCAAAAAATATTTAAGAGTATCCATAACATGTCCATAGTAAATGATGAGGAAAGACAGACATAAACTAACATAGAAAATATGATCTTGTAAGAGGCGAGTAGAAATAAGCCATGCATACTCCTAGAAGCCTGGAAAGGCTTACACTAAGTGCTCATAAGGATGTTCTCTTGGATGGCTGAGATGGGAAAGATCTCAACTCTGGCATGGGGTGGCAGTAATAGTGTACAAATCACACTTCGAATGTGTATGAGATACCTCATATGGAAATATGTTATCCATAGTTTATCACTGAGGTTTGGATCAGAAATACAAATTTGGACTCTGTCAGTAGGCAGATGGACTTTAAAGTTACAAGACCAGATGAGATCATTAAGAGAATGACTTTACCAGAGTCCTAAAGTCCAGCTTTAGAGTCAGGAGGACGAGAGAGAATCAGCGTGGAGCCGGGAAAGTACACGTTAGGACAATGTGATGCTCCAGGCAGTGGAGAAGGATGACTCATTCCAATAGTGGTGGAAAAGTCCAGTCAGAGGGAAGGACAACGAAACCCATAATTACTAGTGTCCAGAAGCACAAATACATATTTCAGATGACTCACTGAATTATTTCATCAACAACAGCCTTTATCTTTTTGTTAAACACCAAGTTTAAGAACCACTAAACTATCCATTTTCTTGGCATTAGTATAAAAGTGAAGAAAAATTCCAAAGAGAATTGATCAGTATCAATTCTGTAGAGAGGAGGTTCTAAAAAATTGGTTCAAGAAAGGGGAAGGGAGCTGGAGATATGACTTGGTAGTTAAGATCACCAAAGGTTCTTCCTAAGGACTTGGGTTCAATTCCCAACACTCATGTACCAACTCACAACAGTTTGTATCTTCATTCAGTCTCAACAGATACCCAGCCTCCAAAGGCACCAGGAACCCAGGAAAATGGTACACACATATACATGCACACAAAACACCCATACACACTAAAATAATGATGATGAGAAGGAGGTGGAAGAAGAGGAGGAGGAGAAGAGAAGTAGAAGAAAGAGGAGAAGGAGGAGAAGGAAGGGAAGGAGGAGAAGGAAGAGGAGGAGAAGGAAGGGGAGGAGGAAGAGGAGGAAGAAGAGGAGGAGGAGGAGGAGGAAGTTGTCTAGTTAGGGCTGAAGAAATGTCTGAGAAGAACATTTACTATTCTTCCAGAAGACCAGGGTTTGGCTCCCAGCACCCATATGGTGGCTCATAACCACATGCCACTTCAGTGCCTGGAAGATCTGCAGGTGGCCTCTGTACACACAGAGCACATAAACACACTCAGGCATACACATGTACACGAACAAAAAGAAAATAAATTCTATTTAAGCAAAGAAAGGAAAACTTGAGACAAGAAGCAGGCAACATGCTACACTTGGGCAGTTGTGTATGAAGGAACCACAGAGCTAAGGGGGTTTACAGTAGAGTCATTCCATGTTCCTCACATTCCATTTTATCTCAACACATGGCCATAACTCCCTCCCAACATTGCTTCTCTGACAAGGAATTAAAAACCAATGACTTTAAGTAGAGTGAGTTCTAGCACTCTGTCCAAGTGACCTAACTTATTGGATTAACATGAGATCTTACTCATGATTCACATCATCAGGAGGATAAAACTACAACGCAAGACAAACACTTCTGAAAATTAACTGTGATCCAATAATTACTAGTGTCCAGAAGCATAAATATATATTTCTGATGACTCAGCTATATTATTTCACCAACAGTGGTCTTTTTGTTATCTTTTCTGTTAAACATCAAGTTTAAAAACCATTAAACTATCCATTTTCTTGGTATTAGTATGAAGATGAAAGATTTTTCCAAGGACCAAAGCTTTAAAGTAGATAGCTAGTCGGGTATCTGTTATGGAAGTAAAACGTATGTGCTGTAAACCAATCAGGAGAGGAGATTATTAAAATAAAGTATATACTAATCAGACAAATCAAATGTTATTTCAACTTGCAACATTTTACTAAAGCTAAGAAAATTTCAAATTATGTTTTTCTGTACAACTAGTCTTGCAATGATGGTTTGGCTTCCTGGAAGAACTTCCCACATGGCTCACATATTAAAAAATAACTGTAGAAAACTATCCAAATTGTTGTATGTTGATTCAAGGGTAAGTATGTCTTCCTCTTACCTCATTTAGAGAACTTTTTGAGCTTATTCTACACAGAATATAGAGACTTCCTTTTGT
>LR749932.1:41523-262002 GCA_902729485.2 Mus minutoides | reverse complement strand
AAATGCCCAAGACTGAAGGAGAATGATGCCAATTTCAAGACCTACTTGAGTTTGTTCTAAGATTACTTATTGTAATTGTTCACCCTGATTGTACTTTGACTGTTCTAGTGTGCCTTCCAGGAATCCAGGCCAGAAGCAGGAAGAACTGAATCACTTGACCAGTGGCTCAGTCTTTCACACCTAATTATCACCACATCAACGTTCTATGTGATGATTACAGACTTAACAATGATTCAAGAAAAAAAAAACACTATTTTAAAGACTTGATTCTTTAAAAGTGGGGTGTTATAACACACCACTTAATTACACTTGTGTTTTGTAAAATAGTTTTTTTAATTTTCTGGTAATTCTCTTGCTCATAGTTTACTGAGATAATAGTAGGGTTTCCTGAATCAGCTTGATTCTGCATGTGAACTCTCCACTACACCTTTGAACCTTGCAACTCTATTTCCGAGGAGTCCAGATTGCTCAGTCCCCACTGTGACCCCACACTCTTCTGCAGTGGTTTCTAGCAGCCTTGTTCCTCGGCTCCCACCATAAAATCTCTAAGCACAGGAGAACTACTTCTGCAGCAGCTAGCTAATGCTTTCTCCTTGGGTTTCCTTTCGTCTTCCCTTTGATCCCTCAGCCCTCCTCCATCCATCCTCTTTCCAACATGGAAAGATGCCATTCTCAAAAAATAAGATTTAAGAGGTTTGGGTTTTTTTGTTTGTGTGTTTGTTTTTTAATATTCACTCTCAGTATTATGTAATTCTGTAAAAACCATCTCAGTTACATCCACTTGGAAAACTTTTTAATGTGCCTGACTCACAATCAGAAAATTGGACACCAGAAAACAAGAGCAAGGTGGTTGGCCACAGAATGCTTCATTGGCGATTTCTAGTACTATCTTTTAATTACATTATACATTCAATGACTGTGTTTTGTGAACGTGTTAAAAGGGCTTGAAGAAACAATGAAATGGAAATGGAAATTATGCTACAGCTTTTATAACCTGATTTTGGAATTCAGTTGTTCACAATCCAGGATCCTTGAAGAAGGGAAGTGAAACAGGGCCTCTCTTCACTCAAGAAAGCCTTGCTGCTCATGTGCTCTTAAGAGTCATTAATTTTACATTTTATAATCTAATATGGCATCCTGCTGTCATATACTACAGATAATCCAGAATTTGAAATTGGTACATAGCACCTTAGGAACATATTTAATTCCCTGAATTGTCTGTCCCTGTCCTTTTCATCCTTAGACCTCACATTATTTATAGTTTATTCATGCTCTACCTGAAGACATTAGACTGGACCCATTTAAATATAAAAAGCATAATTGAACAGGTTAGTGAGCCCCAGCCCTTCCCCTCTCTGCAGGCCCTGCATGTCTTAACCTGTTGGAAACTGGAAAGTGAGCAGCTTAATTCCTGAGGAGACCTTGGGCACACTCTTCAGCTGTCTGGCATACCCTGATAACCAATGTTTCTGTCATTATCCTACTCACTGATTTAACCTCTTTCTAGGTCAGTTTTGTCTTGAGTTTGAATCCAGCGTCATCGATCTTGGACATCAAGGATTTGAAGCATTTAAAGTGAACACAGGACTAAATGACCTAGACATTAGAATGAATCCAAACTGGCAACATCTAGACAGTCTAGCTGTGGGTGTGTGCAGAAAGGATCCTGTAAGAACGAAGGTAATACAGAAACAGGCCAGACCCTGTTCCTCATGTTTACCTTGTGCATTGCTATGCTATCCCCACCTCTCTCATCCACTGGTTTCCTTCTAAGCTTTCCACCTTATTGGATGCAAGAGATTCAAGGATAATGCATTTTTCATCACATTACGTTCTAAGACTCACACATCTAGCACAGCAGACCATATATCTCGAAATTTGTTTGGATTAGATATTGAAAAAAATGCTGATTTTATCAGGGTCGTTATTTACTTGTGCACATGTGGATATGCCACTAGACCGAAGGGGTCAGAGGGACAGTGAAGTAAGAGCTTCAGATTTTGTTTGTTTGTTTGTTTTGTTTTGTTTTTCGAGACAATGTTTCTCTGTGTAGCCCTGGCTGTCCTGGCACTCACTTTGTAGACCAGGCTGGCCTCAAACTCAGAAATCTGCCTGCCTCTGCCTCCCAAGTGCTGGGATTAAAGGCGTGCACCACCACGCCCACCCGGCTCGAGCTTCAGATTTTAATCCAAGGATTTTAAATGGGAAAAGACACAGAAGAAAAGGGTAAAACAGACTAAAGTACATAACAAAGCCCCCTCTAGAAAAACAGTAACAAAATACAAAACAGAAAGCAGCATGGCCGCTGTGTAGCTCTTTGGTGTACTGCTTCCTGAGTGGCTGCCACGCCCTGAGTTCAGTTTCCAGCAACGTGGGGAAGAATAGATAAGAATGTTACATTGCATAAGCAGGAAACTATAGAGCATGAATAGTATCTCGACAGCTCTATAACTAATGTTTATTATTCAATAAATACCATATACCAGGAATTGTTTGGACCACTAGCCCTCATACAATAACAGATTAAAAACAAAACAAAACAAAATACAACAACAAAAAACAACAACAAAAATAATTAAGCCAAGCAGGATTATCTCAGCAAACTGTAAAAGTGCAATAAGAAGTTTAAAAAAAAGTGCAAAATGACTTTTTTGAAAAGGGGTAAAAGAATTGAAAAGATCTTGAAAGCATTTCAAGAGGCAAAAGTAGTCAGGGGCGTGTACTGCCTACTTTTATGTCCGCCTAACACAGGTTAGCTACATTTTAGAAGCAGGAACTTCCATTGAGAAATTGCCTCCACACCACAGGTTTAGGAACAAGCCTGTGGGTGGTGCATTTTCTTGATTAGTGGTTATGTGGGAGGGGCCAGCTCATTGTGGGCGGAGCCACCCCTGTGCTGGTAGAACTGGAAGCTATAAGAAAACAGGCTAAGGAAGTCATGCAGAGCAAGCATGAAAGCAGCGCTCCTTCATGGCCTCTGCTTCAGTTCCTGCCTCAAGGTTCCTGCCCTGTGTTCCCTCAGTCATGGAAGGCTACCTGGAAGAACAAATGAAATAAGCCCTTGCCTCCCGAAGATTTTTTTTTTTTTTTTTTTTGCATAGAAATGATAGAACTAAGTTATGGAAACAAATTAATAAGTAGCTCATTATACATGAAATTCAGGACCTGCTATTGGGTTATGTCACTCCCATTCATCACTTTTATTACTCTTCCCAATGTGGCAGTTCTCCTGAGCCTCTAGAATTTCTACTATATATGTCCGACCTTCAGGCCATGGGCTGTATAAGACCAAAGCAGCTAAGAATCTGACTCAACGCCCCCAACCACGAACCTTACCTAAAGCATAGAAGAGCATTTTGGAGATTTTGTTCTTTTTTTGGTAACTCAGCTGTATTACCTAACTTGTTTGTGTTTACTCTTTTTTTTTCAATTTTTTATTAGATATTTTCTTAATTTACATTTCAAATGCTATCCTGAAAGTTCCCTCTCCCCTGCCCCTGCCCACCTACTCCCACTTCTTGGCCCTGGCGTTCCCCTGTATTGGGACATATAAAGATTGCAATACCAAGGGGCCTCTCCTCCCAATGATGGCCGACTAGGCTATCTTCTGCTACATATGGAGCTAGAGACATGAGTTCTGGAGGTTCTGGTTAGTTCATATTGTTGTTCCTCTTCTAGGGTTGCAGACCCCTTCAGCTCCTGGGGTTCTAACTCTAGCTTCTCCATTGTGGGCCCTGTGTTCCATCATATAGATGACTGTGAGCATCTACTTCTGTATGAGACAGCTATAATAGGGTCCCTTCAGTAAACACATGCTGTCCTATGCAATAGTGTCTGAGTTTAATGACTGATTATGGGATGGATCCCTCCATCTCTCTGTATGGTCCATCCTTTCGTCTTAGCTCTAAACTTTGTCTCTGTAACTCCTTTCATGGGTATTTTGTTTCCTATTCAAAGGAGGAATGAAGTATCCACGTGCTGGTCTTCCTTCTTGATTTTCTTGTGTTTTGCAAATTGTATCTTGGGTATTCTAAGTTTCTGGGCTAATATCCATTTATTAGTGAGCACATATCCAATGACTTCTTTTGTGATTGGGTTACCTCACTAAGGATTATGTCCTCCAGATTCATCCATTTGCCAAAGAATTTCATAAATTCATTTTTTAATAGCAGAATAGTACTGCATTATGTAAATGTACCACATTTTCTGTATCCATTCCTTGGTTGAGAGAAATCTGGGTTCTTTCCAGCTTCTGGCTATTAAATAAGGCTGCTATGAACATAGTGGAGCATGTGTCCTTTTTACCAGTTGGAACATCTTCTGGATATATGCCCAGGAGAGGTATTGCTGGATCCTCTGATAGTACTATGTCCAATTTTCTGAGAAAATGCCAGACTGACTTCCAGAGTGGTTGTACAAGCTTGTAATCCCACCAGCAATGGAGAAGTGTTCCTCTTTCTCCACATCCTTGCCAGCATCTGCTGTCACCTGAATTTTGATCTTAGCCATTCTGACTTGTGTGAGGTGGAATCTCAGTGTTGTTTTGATTTGGATTTTTCTGATGATTAACGATGTTGAACATTTTTTCAGATGTTTCTCAGCCATTCAGTATTCCTCAGTTGAGAATTCTTTGTTTAGCTCTGCACCCCATTTTTAATTTTATTCGTTTTTCTGGAGTTCAGCTTCTTTAGCTCTTTGTAGATGTTGGATATTAGTCCCCTATCAGATTTAGGATTGGCAAAAATCCTTTCCCAATCTGTTGGTGGCCTTTTTGTCTTGCTGACTGTGTCTTTTGCCTTACAGAAGCTTTGCAATTTTATAAGGTCCCATTTGTCAATTCTTGATCTTACCTCACAGGCCACTGTTCTGTTTAGGAATCTTTCTCCTGTGCCCATATCTTCGAGGGTTTTCCCCACTTTCTCCTCTATAAATTTCAGTGTCTCTGGTTTTATGTGGAGGTCTTTGATCCACTTAGACTTAAGCTTTGTACAAGGAGATAAGAATGGATCAATTCGCATTCTTTTACATGCTAACAGCCAGTTGTGCAAGCACCATTTGTTGAAAATGCTGTCCTTTTTCCACTGGATGGTTTTAGCTCCCTTGTCAAAGATCAAGTGACCATAGGTGTGTGGATTCATTTCTGGGTCTTCAATTCTATTCCATTGATCTATCTGTCTGTTGCTGTACCAGTACCATGCTGTTTTTATCACAATTGTTCTGTAGTACAGCTTAATGTAATGATGGTGATTCCCCACCCCCCCAGGTTCTTTTTTTGTTGAGAATAGTTTTTGCTATCCTAGGTTTTTTGTTATTCCAGATGAATTTGCAAATTGCCCTTTCTATCTCAGTGAAGAATTGAGTTCAAATTTTGATGGGGATTGTGTTGAATCTGTAGATTGCTTTCGGCAGGATAGCCGTTTTGACTATATTAATCCAGCCAGTCCATGAGCATGGCAGATCTTTCCATCTTCTGAGATCTTCAATTTCTTTCTTCAGATACTTGAATTTCTTGTCATACAGATCTTCCACTTCCTTAGTCAGAGTCACACCAAGGTATTTTATAGTATTTGTGACTATTGTGAAGGGTGTTGTTTCCCTAATTTCTTTCTCAGCCCTTTTATCCTTTGTGTAGAGAAAGGCTATTGATTTGTTTGAGTTAATTTTATATCCAGCTACTGCACTGAAGCTGTTTATCAGGTTTAGGAGTTCTCTGGTGGAATTTTTGGGGTCCTGAATATATACTATCATATCATCTGCAAACAGTGATATTTTAACTTCTTCCTTTCCAATTTGTATCCCCTTGATCTCCTTTTGTTGTCAAATTGCTCTGGCTAGGACTTCAAGTACTATACTGAATAGGTAGGGAGAAAGTGGGCAGCCTTGTCTAGTCCCTGATTTTAGTGGGATTGCTTCCAGCTTCTCTCCGTTCAGTTTGATGTTGGCTACTGGTTTGCTGTGTATTGCTTTTATTATGTTTAGGTATGGGCCTTGAATTCCTGATCTTTCCAATACTTTTATCATGAAAGGGTGTTGGATTTTGTCAAATGCTTTCTCAGCATCTAATGAGATGATCATGTGGTTTTTGTCTTGGAGTTTGTTATATAGTGGATTTAGTTGATGGAGTTCCATATATCAAACATGAACTATGTAGCTAACAATTCCACATTTCTATGTCAGAAGGTTGGACCCACCTGCTGAGAGTCAATAATAATTTGAGATACTTTTTAAAGCTGCACCCTTATTTTGCCCGATAGTTCAAGCTACTTCTCCAATGTATAAGTCTAGTTTAAAAAATGAAACACCTGTGTAATCACCATAGCAACAGGTAGCTTCCCCTACAATCTATCCCCATGCCTTTACAGCAAACCCCTTATCTTATTTCACCACATCTCGCCACATTATTCTTCCTGTGCACATTTCTTACATCTGTCCGGGTAGACTAGAAAGATCTTTATCACAAATATCTTTCCGAGCTCCTGAGGACTTACAGCTTTTTTTTTTTTTTATATAGCCAGCAAGGAAAGAAAGAATGAGAGAACGTTGACAAGGAACCTGGGGCTAACGACAGGGAACACAGGCTCTCCTGGGGTGTGCACCTTTCACTGTTCTCATTAAAGAACAGAGACTGGGCTTCCCACAAGCCAGTCAATACCTAACCTAGATGCTTAGAAATCCTTTTCAACTGGCAAGAAAGAATAAAAGCCTTCTCTTCAGAAGCATGGTCTTTGTCACTCTGGGCTCAGGTTGTGTGCTAATCCATCAGACATGACACAGGTGGAGACGTTATAAACTGGGCTGAGGTGACAGTATATAGGCAGACAATCATGACAGAGTACAGGCAAATGTGCCCATGTGCCCATGTGCCAGAACACATAGAGCTGTTCACATGGCCGTCAGATTTCCCATGTCTTTCCTTTTACCTCTGCGTATAACTCTCATCCTGACTCCTCTGCCCTACTCTTGGTACGAGATTTGATGAGGAGGCATGAAGTGTTCACATTCAGGGCGATTCTAGGAGCTGGTCTATTTTAATGGCATTCGGTATAGTGTACTGGTACAGCATCCTAGGCCCTAGCCCTTCCTCTAGACTAAGTAAGTCATTAGGCAGTTTAATCTTTGCCAAATAGGTTAATAATAACAATGGTCCTCTCCTCATAGGGATCTTTTGAGAGTAAAATAAAGTAATTAGAATAGTTTTTGGCACACAGTTACATGCTTCAAGCTCTCTTTTACCAAATGACAGCTAGCAAACATCTCTGGAGATTCATGTTATATGCACAATCACTATGAAAGACATGCTTGGGTGAACTGCAGAGTAAATGTCAATGGAAAATAAAACCAGTGCAGAAAGAATTTGGAAAAAAAGAGGTAAATCATCCACATAGAACTGTGTGCCATTCTTTGATAAGCCCTAACTGGGAAAGTGCCTACCAACTCAGAATTTCGAGTTATTTTCGGCAATGGTGATTTTTATCATGTTTCTCTCCTTTTGAACATGTAGGCTCCTAGGGTGTTTGTTCTGTGAACTAAATATGATTTTTAAATCAAGTTAAAATATTCTTTCCTCCCTTTCTACTCCCAGGCCTTCCCTTGAAAGCTTCCAAGCTTCGATAGAGGTGATTTTGATAAAACTGAATGGGGTATGTATTCAGCATCCACCTTTGAGAGATTCTGGTAAGACAACAACATATTATAGATCCACAAGTATTTTCTTGTTTTCCATTCGTTTGCCTTCAAAAGGTGTCATGGTTTTCATTCCAACCGTGAAGTGATTAACTTCAGAACAAATTGGCCAATGTCCACCCAAATATAAAGGCCACCACTGCCCTTCACTTACAAGTGAATGCCCTTAGAAACTTCAAGCAATAGGAGTATTTCATCCATAATTCTTTCAATGTTTCACAACCTTAGTCCTGTTTCTTTGTTCCAATATTCTCTGGACAACAGAATATTTGTTTAGTTTCTCTCATAAATACTACAAAGTATTTTTCACTGTGTTAATTTATTTCATTTATTTATTTGGAAAGGACGAAGAAACTCAAACTGGTTTCCTGTTATTTAATGATAGAGATAATTCACATTATTAAGCACAATACAAGTATATTTCTTACACACTTAGGCAATTAAGTTGGAACCAGTTCCTCACATTGCTAATTTTAGAACAGCCCAATAATCCCCTTCCTCCCCCTAATGTCACTGTGTCTTCCAATATCTTAAAAAGTTTCCTTTTCTAAAGCACTCAAGCTACACTATGCATTCATACAATGTTGATGTGGAACAAGAACATGCTTCTGCCCATTCTTCATACCAACATCTAAATTAGGAAGTCATAATTTACTACAATCTATTTAAGTCATAAAAACATTAAAACTAGCATTCTCTTTGAAAGAAGCTTACTTTTTACTGGGTTCGATCTCTTAAAATCTTAAGCACACAAGAGGACTGCTACCATGCCTAGCATTCACCTAATGGTTTCAAGCACCTGACCCTGGTTTGAAATCATCTTTAACAACCTCACTGAAAACAAGATGCCCCATCAGCTGAATTTCCTTAGAGTTTGGCTTTTTCAAGACACAGTGATTTTGTGTTATGCTCTAAATATTTTAATCAAAGAAAAGAAATGACATATCCTCCAAGTCCAATTTAAATGAATATTTCATTAAGCTGGAAGCCTACTGTATTCTATTTAGCTTTTCATGAAAAAGCTTTTTTTATTTGATGGCTTCAGCAAAAGGAACACACATCCTTTGCCCTGGTTCATGTGAGGCTGAGGAAGCTGTACTGTGGCAAGTCTCTCCAGGCAGAGGGAAGGCAGATGGCGCTGATGTGTTCAACAGAGAAGAGTGCTGATCACAGAGAGTCTGCCAATCAAACACCCAGGGAAGGGATGAGCTCCATCTGTGTTTTAATCACGACAGCAAAACCATCCAGAGTAACTGCCAGGGCTGCACATTTTCATGGAGTACAAGCGACATAAATGAAAGTGGAAATTCCCATATACAATACTGGCTCCAAACCAAAAAAAGGAGGGGAGGAACTGTCAATTATGAACAAAATCAATAGCAGCATCTCTTTCTAAAATATTTCTGATATACTGCAGTGTTCCGTGCTGCATTCTTTCTCTAAGGCAATTCTAATACAACTGAAGGACTTGTGTAGGTAAAGAAAAAAGATGGTATCTAAAAACAATAAGCCTTAAAAACATTTTGGCTGTCTACAAAAATGAGAACATCTATAATTATATGTGTACATTTATAGATGGTTTATATGTTTAAAAACATTAAATATATGATAGCACAAAATTATATTTTAGTAAAGAAATTTAAAGTAGAAGCACTTTAAAAACTTCATAGCAAGAGATACTGTCTCAGTCAGGGTAGCTATTCCTACACAAACATCATGACCAAGAAGCAAGGTGGGGAGGAAAGGGTTTATTCAGCTTACACTTTCCACACTGCTGTTCATCACCAAAGGAAATCAGAACTGGAACTCCAGCAGGTCAGGAAGCAGGAGCTGATGCAGAGGCCATGGAGGGATGTTCTTTACTGGCTTGCTTTCCCTGGCTTGCTCAGCTTGCTTTCTTATAGAGCCCAGGACTACCAGCTCAGGGATGGCACTACTCACAATGGCCCTCTTCCTTTGATCACTAATTGAGACAATGCCTTACAGCTGGATCTCATGGGGGCATTTCCTCAAGGAAGGCTCCTTTCTCTGTGATAACTCCAGCTTGTGTCAAGTTGACACAAAACCAGTCAGTACAGCTACCTTGCCTGTAAATAACTGAATGCTTTCAAAGGGATGTGTATATATATATATATATATATATATATATATATATATATATATACACACACACACACACACACACACACACACATACACACACACACACTAAGTAGGGCCTTGAATGACAGGTGAACAATGGGTTGCAAAGGGTTGATTTTTCCCATATTGAAGGAGACTTTCCCATGGATAAGTAGGGTTTCTTAGGAGAAATGAGGTAAAGGGAAGGATTTACTAGACAGAGGATGTCTTGAGCAAAGGCAGATGCCTAACAGCTCAGGCTGCTTCTTCATGGAGACTTGTTCCTTGAGAGTGGTGACTGCCTGGGTGAAAGACTGACATGAGGTCAGAAAAGAGCATGCGCCAGAGCTGGTGGAAAGTTACAGGTGACTTTTACAGAGCAGTTTTATGTTAAAATTGGGTTGCAAGAATGTAAAATGATGATAGATGACTAGAGGCTTGGAGAAGTCGGGAGAGGTAGGCAGAGGCCTGGGGAAGTCAGGAGAGGTGGGCAGAGGCCTGGAGAAGTCGGGAGAGGTGGGCAGAGGTCTGGGGAAGTCAGGAGAGGTGGGAAGAGGCCTGGGGAAGTCAGGAGAGGTGGGCAGAGGCCTGGGGAAGTCAGGAGAGGTGGGCAGAGGCCTGGGGAAATCAGGAGAGGTGGGCAGAGGCCTGAGGAAATCAGGAGAGGTGGGCAGAGATGGTAAACATAAGGAAGAACCAGAGAAGAAGATTCAAGATCTGAGTATGCCAAAATGCAGTAGAATGAGCTGCTCTCAATGATACTATGTATAGAATTAGTATATGTCGTCTCACAATTACTCATTGAATTAATCTAATTTATTATGTTTATTTGGCTAAACTATTTTATTGCATAATCAGGAAAGCTTATATTATCATATAAAATGTTATTTTCTATCTTGAGGACATATGTAAGTGGCACATGCATGTGTATGTGTGTACATGTAAATGTGCAGATGTGCATGGAGGTGTGGAGGGTGGAGGTCAATGTCAGCTGTCTTCCTCAATGACTCTCGACTGTATTTTTTGGGCACAGTCTCTCACTGAACCTGGACCTTCCCTATGTAACAAGACCAGCTAGCGAGCAATCTCTAGAGTTTCCCCTCTCCCCACTTTGCTAGGGCTTGGCTTGCAGGATGCACCACTGTGTGTGGATTTTTATGTAGGGCCTCAGGGACAAAACTTAGGACCTTATGTGCTTCTGCAGCATTCTTCCATCCCTTTAACCTCTAATTCATGGTTCCTTGTTTGGAGGATCTACCACCATTAATGATATGTAACTTTATTTCCCAGTGTCTCTGATAACATACACTATTTTGTCATAGCAATGATTAAAGACTCGATCTCACTGGATGTCAGTGTTAATGCCATGGAGTTCAGAAGTCAATTTGCATTATCATACTCTTATAATCACTGATGATTAACAATTCAGTGTATTAAACAAAACAATCTTCTAAAACCACAAAATTTCAGAAATAAGATCCCAGTCACCATTATCATTCTAAAGTCACTGAAACCTCAGACTGTTCAGAATGCTGAGTCCCAGTTCAGTGCCTTCTCCTCAGCCCTGGAGAGTAAGAATGTGCCTGATTGATTACTGACGGCCCGGTAATGACCGGTCGCATACTTTCCTGCTTTTAAATTTTTAAAATTTTCACCAGACTACAGTCACATCATCCTTCAGCATGTTTTCTCAATGGAACAAATGACTATTATTTTTTAAAGAAAATGTATTTTCTCCATAACACGTTAGTGATAAGAATAAATTACTAAGTGTAGAGAATACGATCCATTCTACTCTGTTACATTACAACATTAAAGCCTCGTTTCTCCAGACAAGTAAATGTATATGACTCAATAGGTTTATAATTGTAGCCAATAGTCCAATTAAACAACATAACGAGGAGGCAGCTATAATCCACCACAGCAAAGAATAAATGCTTCAGAAAATAATAGATGTTTCTCCACTGGGAGAGAGAAGAGAAACTTCAATTAGGAGAGAGTACATGAGAGAAAGAGGAGTCTCTCACATTTAAAACCTTCAGAATCCCACTAAAGCCAATAAAATCAATTATTCTACACCTTATCATGAGCCATCAGTAAATATCACACTGGGACATATAATTTGCTTTCTATATATTCTACCTTGCAAACTGTCTAGGCATGAATTCCCAGGTACCTTTAGTTCCCTCTCTTCCTTACCTATACCCAATCTTTCAGTAAACATTTCAATGCTGGACTCAAAGTATACCCACTGTTCTGCTATCCCTGACATCTCCCATAAAAACTATCAAGGCTTTTTTCCATAGCCCCTAAACTTGAATTCTTGGCCTCTTAGCATCTTTTATCAAAGCTACAGGGAAGGTGAGTCCTGTGAAAGGCAAAGCAGACCCCATTGCTCCCAGGCAAATCCTCCTGGTGGCTCCTACTCTTGTAAGGAGTGGTAACTGATGGTAGGTACTCCATCCTGGTACCCACTCACTTCCTCTCTTGATTAATTTTAGCTAACTTGCTCAGCCCTAGGCATACTGACCTTGATGGTACACACTTATACCCAGGGCCTGTGGTCTTACTCTTTCCCAGGGTGCAAATAGTCTTCCTGAAGCTGTGCATATTCATTCTCTCCAATACCTTCATCTATCTTTGATACGTATTTATTGAGGGCTAATTCATGTTTTTGTAATGTGTGCGTTTAGAGTTGCTTTGATGAAATTTCTATATGAAGCTGAAGCAAAAGTCAGTGTCCTCTTTCCAGTCTCTCCTGGAAACAACTCCTGTAGCACGAGTTTGAATACAGCCAGCCTCAAAAACTGTAGAGTGTACATCTATTATTTAAAATGCTTGAAGCATGCAGGAAGCATTTCAGAAATTCAGAGGATGACTCGTTTGAGCTTACTAATCCTCAAGAGTGAGCTTATCAGTATCCCTTAACCTTTGCCCTATTTCTCCTCATTTCTTCAATCTCTTCCTTCACTCCAGTGTCAAAGATTCGAGTGAAGACAACAACTTCAACAGCTTGTCCCTTCCCCAACATGTAGCAGTTACTAGTGGTTCCCACCTCCTTCCAATCTCTTTGATTTCTCTTTTATGCATTACTCTCATCAACCGGGTCCTCTATCTCTTCTTTTCGGGTCCTCTATCTCTTCTTTCATTGGCCAGATGAAAACAAAATTCAAGTATGCTTTTATTTCTGTTGACTTAAAGAGTTTAAACTGTTCTGAAGACATGGAACATGAGCTCACTGGTCTTACAGATATAGAGAATAGAGAGACAGAGGAGGTCAGTGCACGGGAAAGGAAGCAATCAAAGGTACTGCGTCTAGTTAAACAGAGAACAAGGGGTCCTGCAGTACCTAGCACAATAGGGAAACTGCAGATAATGATAACGCACTGTACATTCCAAAAAGCTAGACAAAAAGACTCTGTAACTTTTCTCACACACACATAAAAAGAACTGAGTAAAAAGATGCATTTAGCCTGATTTAAAATTTTATGGAACAGACATGGAGACTAAAGTCATTGGTCACCCCACTAATATGTGTAATTTTTACTTCGTGTGTTGCTTTAAAATAATTTTAATTTTAAAATTTAAAGGATCATAAATCTCTCTCCATTTTGCGTCAATATAAGTGTTGGTTCCTCATGTAGTGCCTGAGGCCCTCTCTAGCAAAGAATCATCTTGAGCATCCAGGTTGACCTCCCACTTACTTTCAATCCAGGAAATGAGATCATTTCCCACAATGCCTGCAGTTCTCATGTTAATTCCCCAGAGAGCTTGTCATCATACATATCTACTCACTTCCTCATTCTTTCAAGAGATAATTATTTGTCACTAAATACAGGCGAAAGCGTGTTCTCAGAGCTGCAGACACGATGGCAAATACAAGAAAGTTTCCTGCTGCCACGGAGTACAGGGTCACTGGGTCACATGAGACGGAAATAAAAATTAACTCAACTACCAAGAAAACTGTAATTTGTTAGCTAGAAGTTCATGTTAAAACAAAAACAATCAAACAAACAAAAAAGAGAACTGGAAAGCAGTTCTCTGAGGCAGTCAAGAATGATAAGGTCCTAATTTTAAAGTCTTCTGAAAGGTTTGGCAAAAGTCTGAAGATCTGAGGTGGTAAAGAAGACATGTGTTCTGTGGGGTGAGAGCCACCAGGCAGCTAGAACAACTCTCCTGATTGGCAGATACATTTCTTTTGCCTTGTCAGAAAGTGTAGAAATAAGATCAAAGTGATAAGAAGATCAGCTTTTAAGACTGGCCTTGGAGCACCTGCTTTACAATGAATAATAAGATAAACAATCTCAGAGTTTGGAGAAGGGAGACAAAACCTGGCATATGCTTTGGAAGAATTGCTGTGGTTCTACATTACCCCTGGGCTTCAGAAATCTGAAGACTAGTTACGGGTCTGTTGCCAAGATTGAAGCAAGCTCTAATGGTGTTTGGAACTGCGTGGGGGCAAGGGGCAAGGTTAGTAACAGTTGGATTCCAGATATGAGAAGAAGAGAAGATGAATGTCTCCAAAGTTATCTGGAACGATGAAAACAGTGTCATCTAATAGCAGTAGAACATAAACAAGGTATGTTCTTTTAATGTTCTGAAAGTCACATTTTATAAAGCAAAATGGCAAATGTGAAACCCAAACTTTAAATATACCGTATTTAACCCAATATAACCAAATTACGATTTCAAGCAAGTCAATCAATGTAAAACTTATTAAAATATTTTAAATTATTTTGCATTTAACGTGTAACGTATATTCCAATTTAGAGGACCTGCTTTTATGCTAAACATGTGAGTAGTAACTGCCAGAGCAGGAAACTAGACAGATGAAATATTCCCTTCTGCTTTTAATTACATCCAAGTTATGGGAAGTAAGCCAGTGCCTATCAATAAAGGGTTAGTTAATAAAGTGTACTATAAAAAATAGCTACTAAAAGATACTGTTCCAAAAAATATTTAAGAGTATCCATAACATGTCCATAGTAAATGATGAGGAAAGACAGAAATAAACTAACATAGAAAATATGATCTTGTAAGAGGCGAGTAGAAATAAGCCATGCATACTCCTAGAAGCCTGGAAAGGCATACACTAAGTGCTCATAAGGATGTTCTCTTGGATGGCTGAGATGGGAAAGATCTCAACTCTGGCATGGGGTGGCAGTAATAGTGTACAAATCACACTTCGAATGTGTATGAGATACCTCATATGGAAATATGTTATCCATAGTTTATCACTGAGGTTTGGATCAGAAATACAAATTTGGACTCTGTCAGTAGGCAGATGGACTTTAAAGTTACAAGACCAGATGAGATCATTAAGAGAATGACTTTACCAGAGTACTAAAGTCCAGCTTTAGAGTCAGGAGGACGAGAGAGAATCAGCGTGGAGCCGGGAAAGTACACGTTAGGACAATGTGATGCTCCAGGCAGTGGAGAAGGATGACTCATTCCAATAGTGGTGGAAAAGTCCAGTCAGAGGGAAGGACAATGAAACCCATAATTACTAGTGTCCAGAAGCACAAATACATATTTCAGATGACTCACTGAATTATTTCATCAACAACAGCCTTTATCTTTTTGTTAAACACCAAGTTTAAGAACCACTAAACTATCCATTTTCTTGGCATTAGTATAAAAGTGAAGAAAAATTCCAAAGAGAATTGATCAGTATCAATTCTGTAGAGAGGAGGTTCTAAAAAATTGGTTCAAGAAAGGGGAAGGGAGCTGGAGATATGACTTGGTAGTTAAGATCACCAAAGGTTCTTCCTAAGGACTCAGGTTCAATTCCCAACACTCATGTAGCAACTCACAACAGTTTGTATCTTCATTCAGTCTCAACAGATACCCAGCCTCCAAAGGCACCAGGAACCCAGGAAAATGGTACACACATATACATGCACACAAAACACCCATACACACTAAAATAATGATGATGAGAAGGAGGTGGAAGAAGAGGAGGAGGAGAAGAGAAGGAGAAGAAAGAGGAGAAGGAGGAGAAGGAAGGGAAGGAGGAGAAGGAAGAGGAGGAGAAGGAAGGGGAGGAGGAAGAGGAGGAAGAAGAGGAGGAGGAGGAGGAGGAAGTTGTCTAGTTAGGGCTGAAGAAATGTCTGAGAAGAACATTTACTATTCTTCCAGAAGACCAGGGTTTGGCTCCCAGAACCCACATGGTGGCTCATAACCACATGCCACTTCAGTGCCTGGAAGATCTGCAGGTGGCCTCTGTACACACAGAGCACATAAACACATTCAGCCATACACATGTCCACGAACAAAAAGAAAATAAATTCTATTTAAGCAAAGAAAGGAAAACTAGAGACAAGAAGCAGGCAACATGCTACACTCGGGCAGTTGTGTATGAAGGAAGCACAGAGCTAAGGGGGTTTACAGTAGAGTCATTCCATGTTCCTCACATTCCATTTTATCTCAACACATGGCCATAACTCCCTCCCAACATTGCTTCTCTGACAAGGCATTAAAAACCAATGACTACGAGTAGAGTGAGTTCTAGCACTCTGTCCACGTGACCTAACTTATTGGATTAACATGAGATCTTACTCATGATTCACATCATCAGGAGGATAAAACTACAACGCAAGACAAACACTTCTGAAAATTAACTGCGATCCAATAATTACTAGTGTCCAGAAGCATAAATATATATTTCTGATGACTCAGCTATATTATTTCACCAACAGTGGTCTTTTTGTTATCTTTTCTGTTAAACATCAAGTTTAAAAACCATTAAACTATCCATTTTCTTGGTATTAGTATGAAGATGAAAGATTTTTCCAAGGACCAAAGCTTTAAAGTAGATAGCTAGTCGGGTATCTGTTATGGAAGTAAAACGTATGTGCTGTAAACCAATCAGGAGAGGAGATTATTAAAATAAAGTATATACTAATCAGACAAATCAAATGTTATTTCAACTTGCAACATTTTACTAAAGCTAAGAAAATTTCAAATTATGGTTTTTCTGTACAACTAGTCTTGCAATGATGGTTTGGCTTCCTGGAAGAACTTCCCACATGGCTCACATATTAAAAAATAACTGTAGAAAACTATCCAAATTGTTGTATGTTGATTCAAGGGTAAGTATGTCTTCCTCTTACCTCATTTAGAGAACTTTTTGAGCTTATTCTACACAGAATATAGAGACTTCCTTTTGTAAATATTAGCACCCCAAACTGAGAAATACTGGCCAGAGGACATATGGGTTATTCGAACAACTGTAGGAATGTCATGTAATGTAAAGATTTTAAGTTTCCCCAACATGGACTATAGCTGGTTGAGAGGATGTGCTAAATTAACACAGAAGGTTTACCATACCATAATCCATTTCACTTGAAATGTTTAAGAAGTATTGTGTTACTTCTAAAACACAAGAAAATCAAGAAGGAAGACCAACGTGTGGATACTTCATTCCTCCCTAGAATAGGGAATAAAATATCCATGGATGGAGTTGCAGAGACAACAATATGAACTAAATAGTACCCCCAGAGCTCGTGTCTCCAGCTGCATATGTAGCAGAAGATGGCCTAGTCGGCCATAATTGGGAAGAGAGGCCCCTTGGTATTGCAAACTTTATATGCCCCAATATAGGTGCAGGAACCAATCCTCTGTAAGATTTTCCACTTCACTTGTCCACAAAGCATCAGTCTAGCAAGCCCCAGTGGAAGAACAGCAAGCATTATTTCTGTGCTTTCAAACCCTTTAAAGTACTGACACTTGGGATCTTTTCCTCCCTATTTGCCCTAGGCTATGAGATTCAGCTGAGAGAAAGAGGGCCCTTTAATTCCATCAATCCCCTGTTCAAAAGACTGTTTTAGAACAGTTAATTTCAAGCAAATGTAGCAGTTGTAGGGTCCCATTTCCATAACACAGCGTGGCAGAAATAAGGCCATTACAGAAGAGAAGTTTCTCCACAAAGGATCTCAATAATTGCTTTTCTTTCTGCACGGTTCACTCTATTTTTAGAGAGGAACACAACATTAAAGCATCAATAATTAAGAAAATCAACCGAAGGCAGGATCAGTAGAAAAATGGGTGGTGTTGTGACAGTTCTCCAATCTGCAAAGAAGCTGGACTAACCAAGACTCAGGAGAACCCCCCCCCCTCCACCCTACCTCCACCCCTGTCAACTGCTACTTTGCTGCTTGACTTGGCTCCCGCTAGTGGGGGAAAAAATCCCCCTAGAAATAAGACTCTGAACTAGTTTTCAAAATAGTGAGTTATGCTCACAATCTTTGAAGATTTTGTTTTGAAGTCTCCTTCCATCTTCTTTACCACCCACTGACCAAGAAGATTCCAAACCCTTAAAACCTGAATTTTCATTAGTTCCTTTATCTCTGATTTTTTCCCACAGATAAAACTTTTAAGATAATTTTTCAAACAAAGTAAAAAGGATTAAGAAAGTGATGGGGCCCATTCATTGGCTGCTTTAAGATGAAACAGTCTCTTCTATCACAGAGAAAACAGCTTTTCTGTGAAGCTGCTTCTTCCTTCGTTTGTTTGTTGGTTCATTCCTTCCTTCTTTCCTTTCTCCCTCCTTTCTTTCCTTTCTTTTTCCTTTCTTCCCTTTCTTTCTTTCTTTCTTTCTTTCTTTCTTTCTTTCTTTCTTTCTTTCTTTCTTTCTTTCTTTCTTTTAAATGAAATAGATTATATCCTCTCCTCATCCTCATTTACTAGAACTAGAGAGAATCAGCAATCAGTATTATACTGGATATTCTTACTTTTAAAAACTCACATGTAAAGGTGTTTGGGCTGTTCGTGGGGGGAACTTGAAACAGTTTATATGGTTAATGAAAAGAAGTGCATATTAAAGTGAGAGAACAGCTGTGTAAATAAGACAACAGAAGAAAACATCCAGTTTTAAAATCCCCACAGCTACTTTCATAGACGAATAGTTATTTGGTTCTCTGAATTATATAACGTATTGATTATATTTTTGAAAGAATTGTTTATTTTATGTATGTGAATACACTGTTGTTGTCTTCAGACACATGAGAAGAGGGCATCAGATCTCATTACAGATGTTTGTGAGCTACCAGGTGGTTGCTGGGAATTGAACTCAGGACCTCTAGAAGAGCAGGCAGTACTCTTAACCACTGAGCCATCTCTCCAGCTCTTATTGATTATTTTTAATGTTATTTTGATTGACAAATACCCTAACAACAGGAACTCAGATTTTCATTTTCTATGGACTCCTAAGGCCATACACTACCATGGACATTAAATGAAATAGAATGAAAATAACTACTTCCTACGGCACAGGTATTTGCCAGTGCCCTGCACTTTAAGCAGGGTGCTATGGACTGTTTGGTTTTTCTCCAGTAAGTCCTTCCAATTTTACATTAAGAACATATGCAGAAATTAGTTTCCTTCCGTCTGCTTTTCTCTAGAGAACTACAGCAAAAGTAACTGAGGACCTCTGCCCAAGACAAACACTATCATAGTTTCTTTCTCACATCTGCTATTGCCAGTTTCTTAGCAACGTAGTTTATATATATATATACGTATATGTGTGTGTGTGTGTGTGTGTGTGTGTATTTTGCAGCTGTGCCTGGAGATATTGATCATTGTCCTAGGAAGCCATAGGGCAAACCTTCCAGTACTGTCAGCTTGAGCTTATAATTCATATGGCTTCCTGACAGATCAACGAATGGCAGTGTTATTCAAATCTTAAGATTATTAGTTCTCATATTTGGGTCTCCAGTGGCCCAGCCATTACCCTTCAGATTCTAAAAATACACCCAGGCTCATCCACATATGACTTAACTAATAGAATTTTGTAGTCTCTGATCATCCTTGTTTAATTAACTCGATCTGATGTTAGCCTCTCAATAAAAATATGAAAGTGAGAAGAGTGTCACTTTATAGACCTCACCTCTGTGACATAGGGTCTTGAACATTGGAGTTGGTGAAACATTTCTTTCTAATTCCGTTTCCCCTGACTACTTATCTTGAGGAATTTTATTATCTTTCAGGAGGCCAGGATTCAGTGAATTAGGTCAGAATTTCGTGTTCTCTATGGCACAGCTTTATGTAAAAATATCAGATTTGTGAGCTTAATGTTATGCTTCTGAAGTAGGCCATATAATGGCCCACAAAGATGTTGATGCCCTAAACTGTGGAGTCTCTGAATATGCTATGTTGGCTATGTAATGACCATGCAAGTGGCTAAGGTTAAAGGTATCAACATGGTTAGGCTGGCCTGGGTTATACCAGTGGACCCAAATTAAGGGACATCACACATTTTTCAAAACAGAAAACTTTTTTTTTTCTTGGCTATGGAGAACCAGAAAGATAGCAGTGTAAAGATTTGTCCTCTCTTGCTTGCTTTGACAATGGGGAAAGGAAGCTATGACCTGGCAAAGCCTTGGAAGCTGTGAGGGCATAGGACTTGATTCTTCCTCAGAGCCTCCTGGGAGAAAATGTCCTCAATCTTGTTGACTTGTAACCAACAGAACTCTAAGGTGAGACATGTGTGCCCTGTAAGCTGTAACTCCTGTAGTAATTGGGTAGAGCAAATGAGAGGAAGCTAATGGAGCATCTCAGTCACGCTACATAGATCACTTCTTTTTTTAGGTGGGGGAGACTAGAAGCTGACCAGAGGAATATGGTCCTGTTCTAACCTGGGAATCATGTATTCCTGAGAACAGGTGGTGCCATATAAAACCTAGAACCTAGGTTAGAAGTTCGGGACATAATACCATAGAAGGTGCTTCTCTGACTCTTCCCAACTTGAGCTTTCAGTCTTCTCTGGATGTTTATTTATACATCTGCTTTCTCCATACAAAGTCCTGGATTTTTTTTTGCATTTTCTTCCAGTTATCTGTCTAGTGAAAGCAGACATAATCATCTTTCTGCCATGCCTCATGCCATATCTCATTTACCTCAAGCTGTCAAGTCTTCAGACTTGGCATCTCCATGCTTCAGCAAGAACAAATGTAACTGTTAAACTTAAAACTTTCATTATGACATAAAAATAAAAGAGGCACTCTCCTAAGGCAATTTTAAAGATCACTCTTCCTGAATAGCATGGGACTGCTTCTAACTCAAACAGGAAGAAGGCTGGGCTCCTGAAGTGTATTTTCCCCAGAGTATTAGTAGCACGGTCAAGCTGGAAAACGGCTATTTTCAACTTTTAAAGTTGAAACTGAATATATATTTTAAACTGTGAATCCATTTAGCCAATGAATTATGTTGTATTGCTGCAAACATGAGCACAAAAATAAGATATAATTTAGCATGAAGCATATTAGTTTTATGTCTATCACAAGCATTATGAGTGTATTTCAATAAGAGATTTTACAAGTATGGTATCAGTTTAGGTTGAGTCAATTTCTTCAATATTTACCCTACTGTAATCTAGATGAATCTATAGCTTGCTTTTACTTTTTAGAGTTTCTAATAGCAATGAATGAGTAACTTATCAAAGACAAGGGAAAGTATAATTTAAGACTGTTTTAATATAGTTTCAAGACTGGAAAAATTCAAAGAATAAACACTTATGATACTTATGACACATCCTTCAGTTCCAAGGAGCTAAATGTAACTTTTAGTATGGCTTTATACTCTTTATAGAAAAGTACATGTAGCGTTAATGTTACATTAACATAATTTCCCAGAAACAAATCAGTTAGTAGACCATATTCCACAGTATTCTAAAAATACAAGACTCTAGAAATAAACAGTCTAAACCACTTCTTGTCCCTTTCAACTAAGCCATACGCCTGCCTTCTATACAGAACAAAGGTTCAGCTTCCTGAAGAGATGGGTACAGTCTCTGTATGAGCCATTTTCAAGACCCCGTCCTCTTGCAAAGCTATTTACTAACAGTTAGAAATCACCTTTTCCTAGTCTCCTTAAAACTCACTACCAGAGTCCTTAAGATGTACTGAAATTGTTTACTGGGGATCCAGGGAAGGAACCACGGGCAGAATGCTCGGTGTGGTGATGGAGAAGAGAGTTCTATGGGTTTCTGGATGAGACGAGTCTGGGGGAGAAAAGCTGAAACAGAAAACTAACTTCCAGAAGGGAATCTTCACTCACAGCTGACTCCACAAGAGATTGCACACTACTCTTTTCAGAGACGTGAAGACAAATGCTTCCCCTCAGGAAGGGATTCATGCTTATTTCATCAAGCACTAAGTTCACTCCTTCGTAAAACTAGAAACATACGGAAGTAGGATTTAAGCATGCAATTATGACTGTCAGTAGACATTGAACTTCACAACACAAATACTCTCTGTTCTTCCAACAACACCTTCCCCTATTCTGTTATTATCATTTAAGCAGGATAAAATATCAGTATAAAAAATGTAATTCACATACTTTCTAAGAGCCTTAGCTGTCTTGTGATACCTGTAAAATGATTTTTGAGTTTTTTTTTTTTTTTTATGGAATGCAAACAGTTTAAAAAGGAAAGCTCTAGTGTGCATGCTGGTTTCATTTATCAGGGAGGTAGCGGGTATTACATTGTGTATTCACAGTGATTTTTATAAGCACACTCCTACATGTGAACATATATATGCACACATACACAATAGTTTACATACAAGCTATAAACCTGTTGTCAGGGATTGGCTAAAATTTCCCTATATATTATGTTTCAGTTAGAAGTACATTTTAGAACACAAGAAACCTAAAGCAAAATAATAGAGACATTTGGTAATTCTTATAATAGTATATGAAACAAAGCACTTACCCTCCATTGCTAATCACACTGGCAGGAGAGCAACAGGAGAGGGGCTTTATTGTGGGATGAATCATCCCCACGTAGATGCTCTCAGCAACCCATGTATGCATACTGACATCATCAGGAGAGACTTGGAGGCAGAGGCTACTATGGTAACGGAGCAATGTGCTGGGAGACAGCCGCCTTTAATTGCTTTAACAACTTCCTGGGGCTCAAGCAACCAGGCTTGGATTTGCTAAGTAGGAAAGGAAGGTTGTCACAGAGGCAGCAACTGTGACGCAGAGCAGAAGAACTCAGTGAATTCTGGAATTACTAATTTCACCGTGACTTCTTAATGGAAAATGTCATTACACAGTTCCATTGGCAACATCCTTTTCTCACACAGAGTTCCAAGGTAGGCATAGGTCAATACACAGTGCTCCGAGGTAACAGGAGTCTAGCTTCATATATAATTCTCTCACTTAACAAGCATTAATATTATTGCATTACAAATATCCTTTTCCTTGAGAGTGAATGCTTGATTCACTTTGAAAAGAAAGCCCACATCTGTGCCGTTAGGATGTCTGCATGCTGATAACAATGACAACTGATTCTTTCTATTTATTTCTCTGGAAGGTGGCAGCTGTGGGTCCATTAATCTCTGAGTTCCACTAAATCATTGCCAACAGGTCACTTATGCAGAAAACACCTCCAGGGAAATGGCTAGTTATTACACCCTGATAAAATCAGTCAGGAAACCACGACTTGATGTTACAGTTTTCTTGGTGAAGTCTTCTGTGTTAAAGGCAGAATAACTTCTATTGTAATGATGCCCTTCACTGGAAAACCACACAGAACGGACAGCTTTCCTTTGAACTCTTTGTTCTTCCTTGCCTCTGCCACCCATGCTGAAGAGAACACAAGCCCCTTTAACAACACCAGGTTTAGAGCAATTGCTGGAAATAACCATGTGCCAGCATCAAACTGAGGCTATAATGATATCCTCTGCTTATCTGATCGGTTGCAACACTTTAATAAGTATATAATTTATCATCTGTGGTATGAAAACTATTGTTTTCTCTCCCGTGCATACTTGATTGACATGTTTTTCAACAATACCGGGATCTAATTTTTATTGTAACTACTGCAATTGAAAGGATAAGCAAGAAAGTGGGCAGGTCTTCCTTAAGACAGTCACAGCACAATATAAACTGAAGGTTGTCACTCTGTACTATATACTTAGATCTCAGCTTTTTCAAAGGCACTATTATTATCTCTATTTCAATTTAGATGATGCCACGCCTGCCTCTTAATGTTTCCTTTGTAAGTAAACAGCTTACAAATGTCTAACCAGACCGTGGCTTCAAAAACAGTAAATGGAATAGAACAGTGCCAATTTCCAATCTGAAAAAAATATAGAAAGGTATTTTTTTTAACCTAATTGACAGGTTGGGGGTTCTCACTCCTGTAGAGCTTGGGAAAAAATGAGAGCAGAATAGTAATATGTAGTCTCAGGAAAACATAGCATGCCATTAAGTCAGTTAACGAGAGAGAGCTTTCCAATCAAGCTTCCGTTCTTTCATCTGTGCCTTCTGAGATCCTGTTTGAAAAGCAAAACAGACCAAGTTCAGCAAGATGGTAGGTAAGCAGGAGTATTACTGAGAGCCAAGGAAATGGCTGGTCAAGTCTGTTGCTTGATACTGAGCTCTGACAACCTGAGCATCCCAGACCTGTACGGTGGAAGGAGAGAGCCAACTCCTGAAAACTGTTATCTTGCTTCCACATGCATGCTATAGCACACACACACACACACACACACACACACACACACACACACACACGTGCTCATATGCGCATACATACCATATACACTAAATGTAAAAGACATATTGCTCTACACATATGGCATGATTTAAAAAAAAACAACATCTGTTGGATTGAGGATATAGCTTATAGGTAGAATGCTTGCATCACATGCATGAGGGTCTCTAAATTCAATCCCTCATGCTCATAACTGTGTGTGCCAGCTCATCTTTGTAATCCCAGAAATCCGAGAAATCAGAAGGTAAAGCAGGAGGCTCAAGGTCATTGAAGCTAGCCTGACCTTTATAAAATCACATCTCAAACTATTTCTGCTTATATGACTATACACTGAAAAGTATCTAGAAGTGCTCACTTTGGCAGCACATATACTAAAATTGGAACAATACAGAGAAGATTAGCGTGGTCCCTGTGCGAGGATGATACGCAAATTCGTGAAGCATTCCATATTTTTCATCCCCATGGAGGGAGCAACAGTGTCAACAGGCCAGATCCCCCCCACCCCAGAGCTCCTGGGGACTGGACCACCAACTAAAGGGTACACATGGAGCGACCCATGGCACTGGCCACATATGTGCTCTGTAGTAGGCACCCTGGCTAACTGAATCCACAGAGGGCTCATCACAGCTTCGGTGGGCCAGGTCCTACACTAACCACAGGCATTCAAGGATGTTTCAAACAATTCTTTAAATATATATATATATCCTGCCTGGCTGAATGGAGCTAGGAAGTAAAAGTGAATTAAGGTTATCAAGGAAACAGACACATCAGAGGAAGCAGGCGCACTGACCTTTCCAGAGATGTGAGTCAAAAAGGCAAAACAATCCATCAATAAAACTAGTTTGTTAGATTTATTTTTAAAGAACAATCACAGGAAGAGTACAACCACACATCAGGCAAAAACCACAAGATCTCTAACAGTATAAAGTGCTAAAGAAAACACAGAAGATTGCCAGGAGAAATAAATCCTGCCAGTGGCCCTAGGTGGTCAGATTACGTGGTCTGCCAAAGATGTTTCTTTGGAGACAAGGACCTAATTTCTCTAGCTCCCACCCACAAGTCATCCTGAGATAGCTTTTATTCTCCTGTAATTTAATTTTTTAAAAAACAGCTAAACGTAGTGTATTCCTACTCAATATGCTTGTTCCTTTTTCCTCCACCATTAATTTTCTTCTCCCAACAGGGCAATGTCACTGGCTTCTTACAGATCATAAATTCTTCAGTTGATAACTTTATTTAAAAATGCTACCATCTGTCTGTCTTTCTGTTTATTCTTAAGAGCTGCAACTGGTGAAGTACATGCCCACATTAGACCACCCACAGGAGCACAAGGTCCAGAGGTTAGAAGCACAGCTGGAAGAAAAGACAAATCTACCCAGTAACAGACTAGACTCTCCTGTGGTCTGACAGGTTCCAGCTGGAACCCCCTAGCATCTGTCCTAACTTTAGAAAAACAATATGCTTATTCTTTGAGTGTCTGAAAGCTTCCCTGGTACCTAGGCTGAAACAAATCAAAACTTAAAGTGAGAAATTATCCTTTTACAATGTGAGTGTATTTGTCAAACCTAAGTATAGCTTCCAGGAAACACCCTAACCTTTAAACGGAAGTTAGGAAACCCACGAGGCCCTCAGCCTGACTTGTATATTTATCTGATGTGAGCTCAAGCTGGTTTATAAAAGAAGCAAAGGGAGGTTAGAATCCAGAGGGATGTTCAAGTCAATTTCTAAGGTCAGAGCAGTCAGTTCCAGTGGCCACTGGGCTCTCTCCTCCATACATATCTCTGAGGATAGGGCAAAGCACCCTCAATCCACTCACACCGCACTGCCTCTAACTCAGAGGAGCAGCACTCTTGGCTGCTCTGCTCTTGGTCGGATGTTTATCTAACTCCAAGTCAGCACAGTACATACTGGAAGGGCATGGGGCTTTACAATCAACATTTGGGACTTGGGAGTTTAGTTAAAACAAATCCATAGTGAGCTAATGAAAAAGTACAAGAACTGGTAGAAGGTCTATGACCTGTCATTATATTCAAAGCCAGGTACCGGCCAAATTTAGTGACCTGTCCCCTGGAGTCTTTCTAACTGACATCTTATAACTCTCTCGTCTCATTATCGACTTCTGTCTTCAGTGTAACCTTCTTCTGGTCCATCCATGATCATTACTTTTCTCCTTGATAAGTCTTTAACTATCTTGTCCAGTGTACCACTGGTTAAGATTCTAAAAGGCTCCCAGTATAGGACATTGCATCAACACATCCAGTCTTACCTCTGAGCACTCCAGATAGTAGCCCACTAGACAATCTAATAATCCACTTCAGATAGTAGCCCACAACACACTAATAATCCTGTGCTCTCTCTGTTCTAGAGATGGACGCTGCTTCCTTCTAGGAAAGTCCATATGTATCTACCTTCCCACCCCACCTTGTCTCCACATTACTTTCATTTCTTCCTATCAATGAAACCTTACCCACCCACCAAGACCTATCTCTCTCCCCAACCAGAAATCTGGATCTCAACATCGCTGATGTTCTTTTAAAAATATGATGAACAATTACTGCAATTTTCCTGCTTCCTCTAAGCTTCTGAAAATGTGGAGTCTACACATGCTTCCTAGCCACTATCTAGAACGTTCACTCAGTCAACAGTGAATGAACACAAATTTCATAATCCTACTTTCAACTTTGCAAGGTACTTATGATTAACACTTTTACTTAAGATTTTAAAAAAAGAACCCTGTGTGCCTTGCTAAACTCTCAATATGAATTTTGCTTCCAAAAGATGAAAACAAGCCGGGCAGTGGTGGTGCACGCCTTTAATCCCAGAACTTGGGAAGCAGAGGCAGGTGGATTTCTGAGTTCAAGGCCAGCCTGGTCTACAGAGTGAGTTCCAGGACAGCCAGGACTATACAGAGAAAGCCTGTCTCAGAAAAAAAAAATCAAAAGATGAAAACAAAGCAAAACAAAAACAAATGTTCATCTAGATTCCATCATTTCTGCCATGCAACTTCTAAATCCCCCGATTTCCCATTGCGTATCTCATTTGGACTTCTACCTTCTAATAAATAGCTATCTTTTCTGCAAGTAGGCCCAATAGACTGGCCCATGTAAGAAATCTTTTTTTTTGTGAGTATATGCGTGCCATTTGGCTGGGTTTGGGTTTATTAATTGCTTTTTTGTTTTAATTTTCTATTAGATTTTATTATTAAATTTTTATTCACTTTACATCCTGCTCACTGCTCCCTTGGAGTTACCCCCACCTCCATCCTTCCCCCCTTCCCCCTCCCCTTCTCCCCCCTCAGAGTATGTGTAGCAGTGTTTTACCTGTATGGATGGCTGTGCACCATATGCATGCAGTGCCTGTGGAGTGCAGAAGGGGGAGCAGGAACCTCTGGAGGCCACTTCTCAGTCCAAAAGAAATGAAGCTACTCCCTTTTGTCCTCAGAGAATTTAAATTTTGCTTTCATTTAAAGGTCAGGATTATCTCCTTACTGTACTTTTTAACTCATTCAAGAGTCCAGCATCTTACACCCATATCCTAAACTGAACACAGATAACAAAGCCCTTAGTGTCTTGAATCTAAAAGCCAAGGAATTATACACTGTGGCTTACTTTAATGCCTAAAACTTATTTCGGCATTTCGTGATTCTAATTTTGATTACAATTCTCAGAAGTGAGGGATTAAGCTCTAATATTTTTTTCTAAAGAATCTAGTTGAAGCTAGCTTCCTATGTGAGCCCTTCGATTAGTCTGATTTAAAATACCTCTTCCCTAGGATACAAAAAGAATACTGAGGGAAATGGGGAGTGTGCATAGGAATTGAAGCAGGCACTAAGGGGTTAAGGATGATGCCTGCAGCCTAAGAGGTCCAGCAGAGCAGAAAGGGTCTGACAGCCAGATTGGGCTCAGTGCTTCTGAATAGCATCCCTTCTGTGTGTGGACCCTGCAACAGGGCAGGCGTTCTGGAAGACTGTGCATCTCTGGATTTAAATTAATCAACCAGTCAGTGGTACAATGCTGAATTCCCTTCCGTTTAACTGATTAAAGCAGGTTTACTGACAGTTCCCAAATCATGTCAGTGACTTCTTAAAGGTCAATCGGAGCAATATACATCAAACATTGCTCTTAGAAAAGAATAGCCCAACCTCTGCACCCCCATCACATGTTGTGTGGGATTCCTGCAGTGGATCAGCCCATTTTAATGAACTGCCTCCATCTTCTTTATCATTTTTCCTCTGAAAGCTAAAGCACAATTCATACAGTTTAATGATATTAATTATGAGGAAGCTTGTTTAAGTCCCGTATCAGGTTAAAACATCAATAGGTCAGTTATAATGTCACACTGGGGAGAGGAAGACGAAAGTAAGGACTCCAATCAACAGGGGCCATGTCCAGAACAAGTGAGTTAAAACCAAAGCAGAAACAGTATATTGGAGTAACGAGATAGCTACCGTCACTGTCAGGCACAGATGGCTCAAGAAACAGAAGCATTTAAGTCAGGTAGAAAATTTCACCTGTATGAAAAACTACAGTTTCTAGCACATGGGAGGTTCTTAGAAATTTAGTGTCCTGTTGCTGTTGTGCTGCAGTCAGACAGCAAATGCATTCTTGTAAAATATTAATTATGCACAGACTGGCACTGAAGGTAAAAGAACTAGGTAGAGAAGCTCAGCTAAGGATAACAGACTACGAAGTGTTCAGGACCAATGTTTGTCCGAGATGCTGAGAAAACCATAATTACCCATTCAGACGGTCAGAAGACCATCCAAGAACTCACCACGTCACCCTCCTCCCCTGTCCTAATAAGATTCCAGACTTCCAGCTGTGAAAAGGGAGGCGATGTTCAAAGGACTTTTAGAACCGACCACGAAGTCTACTGCATCCAATCTCTCTGTGCAGTTAGACCAGTTACTTAGCTTCCCCGCACGTCGGAGGTGTCACCTTTAAAGTTCAGGAAAGACTACCACTAAGGCACTGGAGATACATTGTTGAATAGAACTCGTTTTTCCCTATGTGGGAAATGAAAAGAAGAACAACTCATAGCCATTTTTATATAAGTAGAAGGCGGTACAGAAGAGCCATATCACATGACAGCGAGACATGCCCTGACTGGCCAGCAGGATGTGTGGTGTCCAAAGAATCTGCAGTACAATACGGAGGGACAAGGAGCATGGACCAGGGCGGACTCCTCAAGGCAAGAGTAATCGTTCAAAGAAACGGGCCTCTACTGTTTGGAGATGATAAGCCCAGGATAGCTACAACAGCAAGAGACAAAGAAGTACAGAGAGGCCCACACCAGAAAACCCAGTGAAGGAATACGTGAACAACGAATGCATGAGTGAAGCGGCAGGGAGAGCATGCACCCGGAACTTAAAATCGGGAGCCATATTGTAGCTGCATGAAGCACATTGTCCAGTCATTGCCCACAAGAAGGATTACATCGGTCTACCCCCACATCTTCAAGTAACTTAATTTGAGTCTGTACTAGGGAAGTCATTAGCACAATGCAGAGAAAAGGTGAGGAGAGTCAGATTACCTCAGGCAGGAGAAACAGCCCACACCTAGGAACCAACACCAAGACCTAGGAAGCAGCAGAGCCTTCTTACCATTCATTCTGTGTTGAGAAGGATTCTGAGGCCCAGAAGGAGCTCACTGTGCAGACAAGTCAGATAAAGAATAAGGTTGCCAAGGCACTGGGACTTGTTTTTGTTTCGATACTTACTTTTCGAAATATAAGGATATGTTACATATCTTAAATCTACAATGTAGAGACAATCTCCTGTTCAAAGTGACCAGCCTACAAAATTGGGGTGTAACAAATCTGAAGACCATGACCCCCAACCCTGTGACATGCATGTGAAAAATTTCAAAAGTAGCCTTTTTATTTTTATTTCCTTAAATACATTTTAAAAATTCCAGCTAGCATAGTACACGGACTTGGACATGGGCCAGCTAGTGTATTCTGTTTTCTATATTCACAGGCTGTATTCTGAAGTGGGCATACGGTGCACCATTCATTTCTATAGTGAGATCAGGTACAAACACACCGTTTGTGAAAATAGCAACTCCTACCCGATTTAGTGATTAAGTAACTTTTTAAAACTAAGATGACTTAATGTTCCTGTCAGAAGTCCAAGGTCTTTCAGCAGCAGTGAGTCAGCTACCCTCCAGCCTACCTGCTCCTTATCTCACTGCTTTAAAATGCAGGTGGGCACAGCAGGCACACATTCTAAAATTAAGTGACTGCTTTTGGATGCCTTTACCCACACAACAACAGATTCGTATAGTTGAATGGGAAGACAGGAATCTTCAAAAATCTAGTTCTAAAGGACAGGGGCTTCAACTTTAAGGATGCAGGCCAGGGAGGAGCATCTCAAAGCTGGTAATAAGACTAAAACAATGGTTTTCAACTTTCCTCCTCTTGTGGTGACCTCCAATCATAAAATTATTTTGTCACTACTATGTAACTGTAATTTTGCTACTGTTAGTAATTGTAATGGAAATATCTGATATGCAAGATATCTGATATTACAACCCCAAAGGGGTCGTGAGCCACAGGTTGAGAACCCCTGAACTAAAACAACAAATAGCAAAAGCAATGCAATAGGCAGAAAACTCAAGCACTCTGCACCAGGAATCACTCCCCAAAGCACTCCCTCACTTGTTCACCTGCCAGGCAGGCTTTTCTCCCAGTGTTCTGAGAGAGCGCTTTACAACCAGAAAGGGTTATAAAGATGGCCTCCGTTATACTGATTTGATTTCAGCAAACTAACCAGAAATGGAGTTTGTATTAGAAAGAGCCACAGGCAGGAACAATAATATACTATACCTATCAGAGGAGTTGGGTTTATTCATGAGCCCCCGCTGAGTTAAGAAGAGGGAAAGGCAGGAGAAAGCTAACTTCAAAGCACTGCTGAAGCATGATTAACACTAGCCACAAATAGGAATCACAGGCTTCTTTGATGTTAAGAATTTTTAGTGCCTAAGTTTAAAGAAAGGACATCTACTAAGTTTAAACACACACACACACACACACACACACACACACACACACACGCACACACACACACACACACATTCCAATAATACATGTGCTCTGCATGCTGAAAAGCAGTTAATTACCTAAGGGAATAAACAAAATTTAGAACTCCAACTCAGAAGTTATGCCTTAAATACTAAACCCGAAAATATTCCGTCCATGTCAAGTTATGTGGCAAAATGCCAGCTCTAATATGTACAGTGTACAAATAAATATGAGTCTCCTCAATGTCGCTCTTCGTATCACAACACCAGAAATACTGTGAACACTTACCAAGCAACATATACAAGCTCATCTCAAGAAGTCACCTGAGCTCAAGCCCAGAGTTGATGTGCAGTTTGGTTACAAAGAGTATGGCGGCAAGAAAAGACGCAGGACTCCATTTGAGGCTAACACTAACAGTCATGTGAATGTATTAGCCCTGGACAGCTGAGAAACCTCTGTCAATTATTCACCATGGTGAATCTTCACCCAGAAATCGAGAATTAGGCTTCAGTACTGATGCTCTTAAAGTCACTGTGAAGGGTCTACAAAAATTCCAACAGTAAAGGGAGGTGAAAATGTTTGATTTTTATGGCCAATCATCAGTATTTGCCAGATGAGGTTAGTAGCCAATTCCATGCAATTCAGATGACTTTTTTAGACCTGATATTATTTACTAAAATATTTGTACTTAACAACTTCAAAATAGTCTTAAAACCTCAATGTTGGAGAGATACAAATTTCTCTTCTCTGTCTAATAAATTCACACATTTCTAATAACTACTTGGGGAAAAAGTTATATTTCATTTACAAGATAAAAATGCAGCTTTCAAAAAAATTTAGTTTAGCCTTCTGGTGTGCATGCTCCTACAGTAAGTCCAAGCACTAGGAAACAAAATGTCCTTTTCAATTGTTTTACATACAATAGTCTCACAGCAACATGGACAAAGTTAATTATCACCGCTGATATGTGACCACTCAAAACCTTCACAATGCTAACAGTAATTCTAAAACAATAGTCAAAATCCATCATCTAACTCCAGACACTCACAGAATTAAGTAAGTGCCATATCTACTAAGAAGGACAGGAGTTACAAAGTAAACAAATGGCCAGCTACCACATTAATTTGCTAGTTACAATGGCCAAGAGGTTCCTGCAAGAATCTGAGACAATTCACCACCAAACCCAGGTCCTAGGTTCTAGTATGCATGCAGGACAGCCCCTGGGGACTGACTTCACGAAGGGTCTGCACAGTTCAAACTTCAGTTCAGAGGGTTCAGGCTCTGCTGGGCTCCTTGTCACTGAATTGACTCAATCGAAGGTGACTTATAAACATCCATCGGATTCCTGGTAGCCAGTTTAAGGTCGCTCTCAAATATCTGAATCCAAAATCTATCACCAGACCATGAAATGTTTTGTTGATGTCCATGTGTCAACAAAGGTGTGTTTGGTTATTTAACAAAAGGCATTTCTCCTGTGTGATATTCTTGACCTCTGAGCCTATAAATATAAGTTAAACAAAATAAATCAGGATTAATAAAATGTTGCTTGCCAAAGCGGAAGATTTCAAGAAAAATAAATAATTAGACCTTCTGATAACAGGGCTGGGAAAGAGTTCCTTTTCCATACTCAAAGCAGAGGAAATAGAGTTCTCTGTTTCCACTAGAGACATTTGCTCTTTGTTTATGGACAAAGACCCAATTATGCATATTTTTCCAACATTCAGTCAAGAATGAAGGTCAATCAGCAGACGTCTCTGACACCAACACTATAGCCTGCTATGAATACAGATGTTCCAGGCCCTTCCATTTAGGGTTCCCTCTACAAGGAGCAAAGATTTCTTCCTTTGTCAGAAGGGCAACTATGAAGAAAAATCATTTCGCTAATACACAAAGGAAATAGCTAGGAAGCCTGATACAAAACTGATAGTAACAATGCTGAGAGATATCAATGCACACACATTAACTCAGTAGGAGTTGCTCTGACAAACACCTTTAAAGTCTTCATTGTACAGGAGAAATGAGCATCTCAACATAGGAGTTAGACAAAGCTCCAAATGATGGCTCTCCTCACTATTTCTACAAAATTCTAAAAAGTGATTTGAGTTTTATCTAAAGAAAAAGAAAAAAAAATCAGCAGCCAAATGAAGAAACTGAGAATGCAACAGGAGCTGGGTAAGGCATCTCACATTTTCAAACACTCTTCCTATTTGCCCCTGTCTAGAGTAATTGCTTATGCATAGGAAAAGCCAAAAGTGGACACCACACCAGAAACAGGAATTTCCAACTTCATGAATCACTCCATCAGAATCTGAAATACAGCTCCGAAGTAAGAAAACTGCCATGAGAATTTTCATGGTTGCATTTTACATGGTAAATAGATAGAGGTGATTTTGTAATTTCTTATAGGAGAGTTAACATAACCACAAAAATCACTCAATATGCTACTTAAGAAAATTGTCTTCAGTTTTCTACAAAACAAATAATACTTCTTAAAAGTCTACGTTGATAACCACAGAATAAGGAGAATCTAGTAATTCTAACTCTTTTATTTTAAAGCAGTAAAGAAAATCTCCCAATCTAACTGCATCTTGCAAATGCTTCAAATGTTTTGACTTGGATTGGACTTAATGATTCCTGTCTCCAACAGAATAACATAAATCATTAAGCTACTTCTTCAAATGCATTGCAAGAAAAGGTCATTCCATCAGCTCAGTCATACCTGAGGCTAAGGACTGTCCTTCGTGCCTCCCAGGGAACCCAGTGGTCCTACCTAACACCATGGTACAATAACTAATAACTCCCACTGTACAGGGCTCAGAAGGTGATGTGTTTCAGTCATTCATGTTTAGAGAGTCATTTAAATTAACTCTATGAAGCAGGAAGTTAAAGTCTCAAGGAGTAATTGGCCAAGGATAAAGAAACCACTTCAAGTACATTATAAATTCAAAGACATTTAATAAATAATGAATCTTATTTAAATTTCTCCAGTAGAAATCAGTAGTTATTTAAATGTGGTCAATGGATGTAAAAAAATAAATAAATAAAAGGAAACATACATTTAATTTGTTAAGCCAGATAATTTTCCACACTTCTGGTTTAGCAGTGTGTGTGTGTGTGTGTGTGTGTGTGTGTGTGTGTGTGTGTGTGTGCATAATCTGCTATAGTTCAACTTCACAAAACGGGTAAGTTAATTTTGTTTATGTCTGGTATAAAAATGTTGTTAAACTACTTAAGGCATTTCATGTTATCAAAATTCATTTAAAATCACTTGCTAACCAGTTTTTGGTTCTGTTTTTTTTATGTAAGGGTATTTCCATGCCCTTGTTCTCTGAGCTTTAAAATGCACTTGCCTCTTGCACTTAACATAATTGTATTGATATATGGACCTATTTCGTACTCTGCTAGGACATTTTGAAGACTTTGCAATAATATCCAATTTAACATGTCTCCACTTGTAAGAAGTGAGGCATTAGGAACAGACAAGTCTACACACTTTGCAATTTATGTGGTGGGTTAAACATACATCTGTCTAGGTATCTCTTCTGATAGTTTTAAGTACTGGAAACTTAGACGTTTAAGAAAAACTTCTCAGATTTAAAGGAGGGCATATTTACAAAGTTTTAAAATTTATTTTTACTTTTGATAATTGAATCCATTACAAGATACAATGTAATGTCTTGCTCTATTGTATATGAAAGTTTCACCCCAGTTAATTAACATACCTATCACTGCACCCTGTCATCCTTTTTCTCTTCTACATGCTAAGAACAGTTACACACACATGCAAGAGCGCACACACACACACACACACACACACACACACACACACACACTAGAAGGCTAGGTGATGTGGAGACTGTTCAAGGGTTAAGAGCACTGGCTGCCCTGCCAGTGACCCAGGTTCAATCCTCTGCACACACGTGGTGGCTCACCACTGCCATCTGTATCCCTAGTTCCAGAGAATCTGATTCCTGCTGGCCTCCTCAGGCACCAGACAGGCATATAGACATATTAAATAAATAAGCTTAAAATAACTTTCTGAGAAAAAATTAGGATTGACATCATTTTAGCATAGAAATAATAATTCGGTTCCTATAAGGACAAGACTCCTATGTAACACTATGTAAAAGGGTGTTTTCAGAGAACAAAATTTACTTGGTATATGACAGTATTTGGTTACCATCTTCACTTATGTGCCAAGCACATGACCTAAGACTTCTTGCCTTTTTTTCCTACAGAAAACACATTATCTTCTGCTATTTAAACTCCTAGTCTCTCAATGAGAGACCATCTTGAGGAACAAAAACTACCAAGTTGCATTCTAACGTCTAAGAAAAATGACGAACAGTAATTTTGTGATAGAAATTCTTCACTTCATAAAAATAAGGTTTGTAGAATGTACTTAATCAGGGCTCTCCTCTAGTGTATTTACAATACCAGGAGGTAGCAACTGAAGCCGCATGCATGAAGTATTTACAGAGCTTAAGAGATCCCACGTCAAGTGCCCCAAGGCAACCAAGACCTTTAGAGTCAAATGTCTAGTAAAAGGATAAAGCAGAAAGAAAGAAAAAACATTGCGCAACTGCTGAACACATCTTATATAAATAAATTCGCTTCCTGGAATGTGGTAAATATTTATCTTAAACATTGCAGCCTCAGGACTTTTCATATCCATGTCTTTTATCACTACTGATTGGTGAGCAATTAATAACAATAAAGACTTCATTTACCACCAGCCTGTTTCTCAAGACCATAATTCTGGCAATTTTCCTATCCTCTAGAACACATGCCCAAACCCAGCCACATGCATGTATTAATGATAATCTTCATAAATTGCAAGTGAACTTTTAAAATGCACACAAGTCATGTTTCAAAATAAGTTACAGCTTCAAAATAATAAATGTCTGTAATCTCCTTTCATGGAAAAAAAAACGACCATAATCCTACTCAATACCCACTTACTATTTTTTTTATTCTACTTATTTATTCCTTAACTATAATTGTAATTATCTGACTTCTACCCACTCCTTTTCCTCTTGACTTTCCAGTTACCCTTCCGCCAACCCCTGCCATTCCCATGCAACCTCCTTGTATTTGATTATATCTGTTGTGTGTGTGATATATACATGTACCATCCCACGTCTGTTCTGTTGTTTGTGTGTTTATAGTCTCAAGACTGACCACTCTGCGTTGAACAACTAAGAAGGGGGCTAACTCTCCCAGCACTCATTCGTGGTCTCTAGCTCTTTGTCTAGGGTTTGGGACACCACACCAGGAAATTTGCCCCTTCCACATTAACATGAATATATATATTGCCTATGATTTCAGTCCTGGTGTGGGGACACGCTACTCCAATCCCAGCACCTGACAGACAGAAGCAGGCAGATCTCTGTGAGTTTTGCAGGCCAGCCACAGTTACAGAGTGACACCGAGATTTGAACACCAGAATAAACAAACAGAGCCATTATTGTTGCCTTCTTCTTCGAATAGATACAATTAGCAAGGTTTGTTAACCAGTAAAATGACACTGACTGTGGGCTGCACTAAAAGGCAGAGCAAGGAAGCAGGCTGTTAGAAGTGTTCATTACAGCTTTGCCCTTCTCAGAAGAACTCCCACCATGTCCTAGAGAAGACCCTCGAGGTTGGCTATCTGAAGTTACCTACTTATCTACTGCAAGGCAAAGTGTTGCACAGCTGATAGACTCGCAATACATCTGTCTCACCAGGAAATTAAAAAAAAACAACCACCACCAAATCTGGGCCTGGGAATACAGCTCAGTGGTCATTCTCCTGCCTCACATATAGGAGGCCCTGGGTTAAATTTCTAGCGGTGCCCAAAACAACAACAACAAAAAGAACAATGACTATGTATACGGATTGTGCATTCGAAAACAAATCACAAGTACATTTGTAGAATGTTTTATTATTTGTAAAGTCTATCTTAATTTTGAAAACAGAGAAATCCAAGGGGTGGGGGTTGATTAATAGCAATAGAAGAAACATTCTACTAGGTTAAGCTTTGGGCACACGAGTCTTACAGGCATAAAGAACAAATCCAAACACTTCTCCACAGTGTGCAGAGCATGTAAAACTCATTATTTCCATGCATAAAGATTACAGGATTACATAAATGTGGTCATGGCACCAACACACGTTTAAATTATGATCCTTATTTTCCTATTTTTATTTCTCAAGTTGGGAATGATCAAGATTCATTTGAGTGTGGGGACTATGTGTCGCCATGCAGCATTCTACAGATATTTAGAGTCACAAGACCTTTCTGAAGGAGGTACAGACTCTTCTGACTGCTAAAACTTTTGTAGCTCTTTATTTAACTTTATATCTAAATGCTTACCTCTAAGAAAATAGAAATGGGCATAAAAGGAAACACGTTTTTATTAGAATTTTATTTATAATAGCAGATAATCTTGAAAATCCCTATAAAGGTGATTAACATAATATAATAAATTAAAATACAATGTACCTACTCAGAAAGCAGCTGTGAAGAGGCATTTAGAGAAGAGAAAATGCTGACTGTCTAATGCTTATTGAAAGCATGCAGGCCCCACAACACAGTAAGCATCAAGATCAAGTCTACACCCATCGATTTTTATCTCTGCCTGTGCACACATGCATGGATCCAGCATTAGAATATGCACACAACTGATGTCAGTGCTCACTGCTTGAAAGTACTGTCTGCAAGATAATCGCATTTGACTCCTACATTTCCTAATTTTCTAAATTAAACCATTATACTTTAAGAAACCAATGGAAGAAAGTATAACTGCTCTGAAAAAATAACTTTGGTTAATTTCCCTGGTGCTCTGTGGTTTCTGATAAATAGAATTTTACACAGCTCAGAATAATGAAAATGACTTTTATCTATGAAGCGTCTAACAAAGATTCCTCTGCTTAGAGAAATTGGGAAAACAGCTTCAAGTCTCTATTTGGCAAGAGTGGCCACAAAATTATGAAGAAAATTTCTCACCCCATCACTAATATCTCTTCCCTGGATAACAGTCAAATCGTTCTCATGTGAATCACAGATTTTCCAGGTGGAGGTACATGAGTTTAGTCCCACCGCTCAGGTGGCAAAGGCAGGTGGATCTCTGAGTTCAAGACCACTCTGATTCACACAGGGAGTTCCAAGACAGCTAGACTACAAACAGAAACCCTGTCTCAAAAAAACAAAACAACAAAAATTAGAGTCTTAGACGAAGCTACGACCATAGTAAGGTAAGTACCCAGATATTCAGGTACCTCTCAGGAACAGCAGTTGTACATCTCTACAGAATGAGCTTAATTGTGCTGTTGATCCTAGACAGAGCTTTTCAGCCAAAGTAATTGTTCATTTCTCAGTGGTGTCTTTATTTCAACAGCAAAAATTCATGGTATGTTTTACAACAGTTAAGACATATTTAGTTCCCATAATCTAACACATCTGATGCTACATTTTAAAATAGTGTTTTAAAAGTTATTTCCTCCCTCCCCTGAGTATGTAGGTAGACTTAGAGCTGTGGAGATGCTGCTGATTGCTTTGCATATGAAGTTATGACTATAATTTCCTGAATAAACAAATATCAATCAGCAAATATTTACCGAGTGTTTTCCTTGTTGCAAGAATCATGTCAAGTACTGAAAGAAAATTATGCTCAAATCATTTCCCAGATATATGCAAGATAAGGAAATTGTATTTTTCACAAACTTAGCCTAACAATAACTGCTGAATATTTATGAACATGAATAATTAGCTAACTCTTTTACTTGACTTGTTACTTTCTCCTCTAAATAACTGAAAATATTTTATTGCCTTGCAATGCTATTTTTTAGCAAGCTAGTGGCAAAGCATTCATAAGTACTTATCATTTTAAGTATTTTAGGTATGTATTCAGCAGCATCAAGCACATTCACGTTGTTGTGTATTGATTGCCGTTATTCATTACCAAAACACTTTCATCTTCCCTAGCCACAACTGTATCTATTAAACATTCATGTCCCACTCCTCTTGTCTTGGTCATTGTTCTACTGCTATAAAGAGAAACCATGACCACGGGAAAACATATAAAAGAAAGCATTTAATTGGGGCTGACTTACAGTTTCACTAGTTTAGTCACTTATCATCACATGGGAGCATGGTCACACAGAAGCAAACATGGTGCTGGAGAAGTAACTGAGAGTTCTACATCCACATCCACAGGCAGCAGGAAGAGAGAGCCACTAAGCCTGGCTTGGGGTTTTGGTACCTCAAAGCCCATCCCCAGCAGCATACTTCCTCCAACAAGGCCACACCTACTCCTACAAGGCCACACCTCCTCCTACAAGGCCACACCTCCTAATTCTTCTCAAGGAGTGCCATTCCCTCCCTGGTCACTAAACATTCAAACGTAGGGTCCTCTGGTGGCCATTCTTATTCAAACTTCTCTTCCTGTGTCCTTTCATGATCAGCATTCTATTTTCTGTCTGCCAATACTATATCTCATTTAACTGAAACCAAAGCCTAGTTTTCCTTCTCTGCCTGACGTATTTCCCTTAGCATATGTTCACGGTCTTCCATGTTTTGGCAGTTGTCATGATTTCATGCCTTTTTAAATGCAAAATATAATAAACCATGCCCCAGTCTGTGGTTTGTTCATATATTTATCTATTGTTGGATTCTTTCATTGTTTTCCCCTTTAGAGCTCTGTGAGGGTTGCTGTGGTGAGGATTGGCTTAAAATATCAATTTTGGGACTGTGTACCCAGAAATTAAACTCCAACTTTCATTTTCATAGCTTTTGTTAATGGTTGTAGAATCCAGTCTTCATGCTACATTTTTAACAGTGTGAGAGTTATTTTGTTCTTTCATTGCACTATTAAAATTCTAAGGAGAAAGAGAGAGAGAGAGAGAGAGAGAGAGAGAGAGAGAGAGAGAGAGAGAGCTGCTTATAAATCTACAGCTTAAGCTAAATCTCCCGATAATGCCATTCTTAACCAGGTTTTCTCTAGTGGTGTCATTTATAAACATTCTTCTTGATTCTGGGCCCCTTCTGGCTTTTTTTCTTTGAGTGTCAAACATCAGGGCACTTCAGTGCCAAACTTCTGTCCTTGTATCTTGTTAAGTTCCATTCCAACTATCAACATATTCTTATCTCCAACTTACAGATAACACATGTGTTTTCATAATGTCACAGAAGCTCACAGATTTGCTGTTAAAATAATAGTTACTTAATGGGATGAATTCCAGCCAAGTGCAACAAGGATATAGTAGTGTGATTTGGATCAAATTAGGATCCTCTTCCTAAGAAAATACTCACTTTCTTACCCTCTCAAACTTCATGTAGCATAGCCAGCTCATAGGAAAGATGGTACAACCTATTACATGGAATTGTCTAAAAAAGAAGACACTTCTTAGAAATGAGTAGTCCTCTACTAATTTTAAATTACATAAGGTAATTCATCTCCACTATTCAAGGAAATATAATCTAGAGCTAAAAAGTTGCCATTTTTCAAACTATTCACTGTAAATTACTGACCACTTGAGAAGAGAAATGTAGTTTCTATTGAAAAGGAAGAGTTATTACACTTCGCATGCAATCCATAACTTGGAGACACCCATGGCATGATGAAGTTATTAAAGTCTTTCTCACAAAGCAAAGAGCATAATAACTCAATGCCACCTTCATCAAAGCAGCTGAGTTATGGAGCCTATGAAGGGTAACTGCCCTTCAGATAAAGTGTGTGGGCAGTCACTTATTATAAATTTTTATTTTTAATACATAAATTCCACATTTGGTTCGCAACAACATAAAGCAGGCTGAATTGGGTGGTTAAGTCATGAAAGATAATTACTTCATATCTGTTCACTTCTTATCCAGGACATCAAGCATATGCTTTCGATTACCATTGGGTTCTGTGACTAGTGCGGAAATCCACTGGAGCTGTTTACATGCAAATTAGCTACAACAGGACATTACTTTTCATAGTGTGAAAGTGCTAAAGACTTTTTTATTGTACAAATGCTGTACAACTGTAGTCATTAAATTAGCAACTGTCTTAGTTACTTTTCTACTTCTGTTACAAGACAGAGTTTATTTGAGGCTTATGGTTCCAGAGGGTTTGAGTCTGTGGGGATGAAGCAAGGCCATGAGGAGGTAAGATCCTGCATCTAGATTTAAAAGTAGGAGAGAGTGGGAGGGAGCTAGTGAGAGGACAGGAGGCGGAGAGAGGGAGGGGAAGAGAGGAACTGGGAAGGCTACAAATCTTTTGAAACCCCCAAAGCCAAAGTGACACACCTCCTCCATACAAGGCCACACCCCCTAATCCATACCAAACAGTTCCACTGAGGACTAAGTAGTCAACTATATGAACCAACGGAGGCCATTCTCATTCAAACCACCAGAGAAGCAAATGAGTTGTCTCTCTGTTAATTCCCTCAACCATAATAGTAACCACATGGACTATCTGTCATATAGATACCATTTAATAAACCATAACTCATATACTATTTAAACTAAAGTGCTGAATTATTAATTAAAGAATTCAGATTCCTTAAATTGAGACCATAAGTAAATACAGGAAATACCCAAAGTTTCGTAGACTAGTGACTTTGTAGTTTTCAATCTCAGGAAAGCCTTATGGTAATGTGACTTTTCTATTCATCCAACACGTGGCCCATATCTTTACAGGAGCCACAGGCACTGAGAAGTACTATGAAATCTGGATTTGTTTGCTGAGAGTTCACTGAAACTCCTTCACAGCAGTAAAGCTAACAGAGATCTTAGTCATACTCAGAGTGAATAGTTATATTTTCCACACCTTTATATCAAGATTCAGAAATCTGTTCCAACCAAGGCCAGACCCAGCATATGGAAACTTGAAGTTACATGGGAGAGTGGCACCTCTATTTAGAACATGTCCAGAACTAACTCAACTCATGGGATCTATAGGGCTCTGGCAGACTTTAGAAATACACATATCAAGAACTACATCTATCCCTTTTCTGCCAGCTCATAGCCTCAGCTTAGGCTGATAAATATGTGGACTGTGAAACTACTTGGGGAAGAGAAAAAATAAAAAGTTAATGTGGAAGCATTTGTTCTAGGCCTTCACTGACTACACTGAGTTCTAGACTAACTGGAGGTGGTTTTGTGAAATTTGCGTCATTTAATCATTTTGCTTCTAAAACAGTGATTGGCAGACCTCATTTACAAATATCTCATGGGAAGAGCAATCCCATCAGCACTGTGTTGAAAAGTCTCCTAAATCCACCACCTGTGCTGTGGCTAAGGCTCCTGTTCTTAGTCCAGCTTTTACTCCCATGATCTGGATAAAGATGGAATTCCTGCCAGGTGGCCTTATCCTCCTGTGTGTTTATAATTTAACTCGTCCTCCACAAACCTACTATGATGTTCTTAAACGCTTTGGGGCAGATTGTGCTTGCTTATAGCAGAGGCCCTCAAACTTTAAGCAGTAGTAGATTTACCTCGTGAGCTTGTTCATACAAGCATTGAGAAGGCTTTCTTTTCTCCCTTTAAGTTAAACTAGACAGAACCCAATAATTTGCATTCCCTAGAGTTCCTAGATGCCAGTACCTGGTGGGCTAGAAGCTATACTTTTGTTTCCCCTCTTAGAGCTGCACATTAAATTAATTTTGAGGCATTTATGAATTCCCTTCTTCCTTTTTTCTTCATTTGTTAAGAGATTCTGGCTTTCTGAATTATGGAGAACCACTGATGTTTCCAAACTTTGAGATTCTCAGCAGGCTCAGTACTCCCGTGGTGCCTGATGACTTTACGTTGCACAGAGGCAATGCTAAAAGAATCCCGTTTCTAGATGCTCAGGCTTCATTCCTACATCTCAAGAGCCCAAGAGACTCTGGAAAGCACGAATTCTCTCCTTCCTTTCCCCGTGTTCAGGCTTCTGTTTACCAAGGAGCCTAACTCCTAGGGGACCAATTTTCTCGCCTTAAGTAAAGGGGTGACTCCAATCACTAGTGTTGCCGTCAAAAATCATAACGTGCCTCCCGATTGACCTTTAAACACCTTCTTTTACACCTCACTTGAGTTTTAAATGTTGTTTTTCAAAGAAAGTAGAGGGAGAGTTCCATGACAGTCATTTAAGATAACTTCCAGTGTTTGTGTGACAGAATACTGAAAAGCATTTGAATAGCACTTGTCCCTAATGGGGACTGGAAATATCTGGGATATATAATCATACAATGAATTCTCAGTTATCTGAAAATTAGATTTAACTTGGAGTCTTCTACTTTGATTTAATGAATCTAGCAATCCTATCTCTACTTTCAAGCCACACAAATCAGGAAGCCAATCCTGATGGTGATGAGACATTCAATTCATAAGGAACACAGATAAACTGAGTTATATTAAAGACACCATACTGGACGGAGCTGCCTCCTTCTTATTGGAGTTCCCCTTTTCCTCCGTTTAGCTCTCCATGCTCTCCTGCACAGAGACACACCCCGGCATATGACTCTCCAGACATCTTTTCATCTTGAAGAAGTTAAAAGTCAGACTCTCAACGAAAGAACAAATATCTGGAAATGAGGGTCCACTGCTGTCAGAAATGCCACCTATAATACACATAGGAGAAAAGAACCTCAAACAGAACGAGTTTTCACAAAAGTCCAACTGAAACAAATAAACAACTTGCAAAAATTGAAGAAGAAAACAAGAAACTAAAGTAACTACCAAACTAAGTTTACCAGCAATGAGGCCGATGACTGGGCGGGGGCGGGGGGGGGGGGGAGTGGGGGAAGAGCAGGACAGAACTCGATCTGAAAGGACAAAGCTTGATTCTGGCTCTCCGTACCTGAAACCTGGGAAAGTGATGCTGACCCTAGAAACACTCCTACGCCTGTGAGACTATATGTCCAGGGACTGGTCGGGGAGGGAGGTGCAACTTCTCACTTCTCAAACAAATACAGGATGCCCCCCCCCCCCGCGCCACTCCCCTATTCAAGTGCCTTTCCTAAGGGCTATTTTTCCTTTTATTATAGCTGCTAATCATAGGCATTATTCCAAACTACTTCAAGCTCATTTTGCAGTAAATGACCTAAAAAATGTCCCTTTCCTCTGGAGAACAAACCAAAGGTAAAGCACATAAGAAAAGGGACTTTATAGAATGCTTTCATTTCAGATTCCCATCCCTCCCTGCTTGGAATTTCAGCCCAAAGCCCTGCTGTATGTAGTGTGCTGCCCAGAGAAGCTCTGAACTCCTCGAAGCCAGTTGGTGTTTGGCATGAACCACTGGAAGGAGGTCTGAGGAATGCTTTCATCTTTGAAGAAAATACAGTGTGTTCTGGAGAACCTCAGGTTTGAAATTTTCCAACTCTTGAGCTCTTACAGAAGAATGTCAACTTCACAAACAGGATGGAATGGCAACCAGCCTTCCCTCAATTCAACTCTCTGGGCTTAGAGCACGCAGACTGCACAAAGCAGCCAGAAAAAGCAGATTGCCCAGCTCCAGAGCCAAGCTCGGCCACTTTCCCCATGACCTTGCCCAAGCAAGTTTCCTTAGCATTTGCTGTCTCCTCTAATGAGGGGAATGATAATAAAGAGGTCATAAGGGAACTAGAAACACTGAAGGGGTACAGTCCTTAGAGCCTTGCCAGCACACAAGAAGCATCATAATGCTGTTATTATATTAAGATTTAAAAATGCCTCCGGAACTGGTCTATGAATGCAACTCCCTATAGCTACTAGCTAAGCTCAGTTTTCTTGGCATATATGACAAAGGTGAAGTTTTCAAAGAAAAATGTTATTTTGCCTTTTATTTGCTATCAAACCTCATAGCTTGAAGAAAGTTAAATTATTTTACAAACACAGGCTGAGTGACAGCTGCCCAATGTGGTACAAATTGTGAGCTGAGATCGAGGTTCTTCTCTGGTTAAACAAACCATGAGCACACACTGGCATTAAGGATTTGACCCTGCTGCCCAGAGAATGACAATGTGCCCACCGAATGACTAATGTTCCTTAAGGAACTAAGATTCTGGCTTTGTCATGTATAACACTGATGCTGGACTCGTCAGAAGGGAAGTCAGAAAGTCTGACCAAAGATTGTCCTGTGGCAATCTTCCTTGACATTCCAGGTCTCCGAGAGCTTTTATGCTACACAATACATTACCTCACACTCTGCATACTTCTTATCTGGTAAGTCATAAAATAAGATAATCTCAGTACCCCAAATGAGGACATATTAAAAGCTCCCTTTGCTAGATGAACTTGGCAGGGAAAAGAAAATGTCTATTCACATGTTCTGCAGAGTTTTTATCCACATTAACAAAGGTGATATCACTCTAATGGCAGCTATCCTGGACTTGGTAGAGACCTCAGAGCAGTGCTTCTAATCCTGGAACAATTTTGCTCCTTTGCCCCTCAGAGATATCTGGGAGCATCTGAGTCATTTGTGTTATCTCTGATGAGAAGGCACGCTGGCATCTTATAATACCTTAGTGGCTCTGAGACTACAACTCAGGCAGGCCTGTGCTCATGGGGAGCCGGTAGCGCCTCCTAGTGGCCAATTCAGAAACCTAGTTGTTAGAGATCTAAGAGAAGGCAGCTGTCCTGAGGCTCAGTCCCAAAGATCAGCCATCCTAAATAAAGCCCTGGGCAGATTCTCCTCACTTTGGACAAGCTCCACTCACTACATAGGTCATAAACCTCTTCGTCTGTCTCTGAACCTAAAACCCAACTCTACATACAAAATCCTACATTTGAAAATGAAAAATAAGTTGCTTGATTTGGAATTTTCCCAAGAGTTGATAATCGTGAAAAATCTCCTGTGATCAACAATGATAGTTTGAGGTATCCCCATGGTCATTAAAACAACGCCCATTGATCTTCATGGGTAGCTGGCACATCCGGTTACTAGTCTATAAATACATGCTCTGGCATGCTTAGCTATGTTTTCCTCCAGTATACCGACAACGAAATATTTACATACTGATGTATTTATTACTTCATTATAAGTTTCGTGTATTTCTTTTTGTGTTATATTTCAGCATTGCATGTTTTGAAATTACACAAGTAGATGGGTTATATTATATATGGTTTATATTTCTTGGTGGCTGAAAAGGTACCCTAGACCATATTTTCCTTTTAGATGAAGCACATGGGCTAAAGAGATGGCTCAGTGGTAAAGAGCACTGGCTGTTCTTGCAGAGGACCCTGGTTCAGTTCCCAACACCACATGGCCGCTCACAACTATCTACAACTCCAGTTCCAGAGATCTAGTACTTTCATCTGGCCTTCAACATAACCAGGCATGCACACAAAGCATTCACGCACATGCAGGCAAAACACTCACACATTAAGGGTAAAAATAAAACAAGCATGCATTTTATACGTGAGTCACTTATAGGCTCCACTGAAATTGATGATCTTTGTTTACAGATTCCTTCCCTCAGTCCTTTCACTTTGTGGGAATCAGCTGCAAATCCAGAGAAGCACCTGCCAGAACTTTTGCTGTCAAGTATGGGTGTTTGCACAAGAGGCCACAGTTTCTTAAATCTATGCAATCACTAAATCTCTGTGTACAGGGGCTACCTAATTCAAATGCAAACAAAGTACTCCGTCTGAGGGGAAACTTGACCTGGAATGGCATCTAAGTATAGTTTCTTACCACTGGAACCAGGACAAGGACAAACAACCCACTAGGAAGCTAAGTTTTGCACTCTGCTTGTCTCTTCCTCACAAGAACAGAGTAAATGAAACCGGAGTGAGTCATTGCAGACGGCTGATTTGGCAAGCTTAAATCACCACAGGTCTGGAGTTTCCTTTGGAACAAAATGCCACAGACAAGCCTGCAGAAGGGAAACAATAATAACCATCCAGATGAGCAGTCCCATGCTCCATTTTATCCATTCAGTCCCACGCTCCATTTTAGCCATTCAGATGGGGTCCAGTTTTCATTGCATTCTAAATACCAGGGAGACCAAATGCCAGTTCCCATTACTCTGAGCCCTTAATGTGATTTTTGGTAATATTACAATCTCCTTCCTGAAACCTTCATTTTTCCCTCCTGTTTACTTGTTAGGCAAACATTAATTGAGTGTTTCTCATTGAAAATACTGTACAGAAGGCTCTAGGGAATTATAAAGTAGAAGACAATCTGTCTGGCTCTGACAATATTACTACCTAGGCAGGAGACAAAACAAATATAAACCGATAAACACAAGTGCAGGGCAAAATCAAGGAGACTGCCAAAGAGCAATGTGGGAGTATTAAAGGGTCAGAAACCAAGGCTTAGAAAACAGGCTGGCTTGCAGGGGTAGGTAAAAGGCAGTTCTCCCAGGTCTCGCTTTTAATTTTCTGTGATGCAGGTTTTCTCCACTGAACTTTTTCTATCTGCTGTGGGGGAGGGGACATCCCAAGAAGTGCTCACTGCAAATCTAGCCCACTTAACCTCTGAGATGACAAAATGCCCTTTGCGTGTGAAGTCACAAGGAGCACGGTTCTACCTAAAGGAGAAATGACAGTTGGTGTGCTCAAGGCAGACAGAAATTTGGCAAGGAACCTTTCTTTGACACCATCCCAGAAGAAAAATAAAGAGAACCACACCATACTAATTTCTAATCTAGGAGCACAACATTTCTCCTTATCTGTCCACCTATGATAATGGACAGCAGTAACTTCAGTGACCGCCATCTCTCAGGGAAATGGAAAAGGGGCTTAAGCCAGCAAACCTTCGATTTCAGGGGAGGACGCCATCACATAATAACCAGGCCCTTGAAAGAATGGTGACATTGGCTTCTCGTTTACTCAAACACGAATCACTGCCTTCTCAGGCGACGGGCTGTTGTGTTAAAGTGCATTTTAATCACAGATTCTTTGGGGGACAAAGGGCATGATTTGGGGTGAATTTTTAAATTCTCTAGTAGAGTCACTCTTTCAAGAAACCAAATCTTCACCTTGTAAACATATACTTTCATGATCGTTTTTCATTGTCTTGAGTTTTATTACCTCATCTAACGTGCATGCAGCACCTGCTAAAGTTATACACTTCCCAGTCCCCAGTGAAGCTTCCATTCTAGGGGACACATAGCAATCAGGAAGGAAGTGAGGTATATGGTTGAAGATAATAAATTAGATGCAGATAGTAGGGCAGAGATTAAGAATTTGAGGTGAAGGCAATTTTACATTAGGTGGTTAAGTATGTCTCAATGACAGCATGACAGCTGTCAATTAATACATAACTCATCTTTTTCTCTAGACTACAGGCCACCATTTCCATACCTTATATGACTGGTTTTGAATGATGCATAGTCATTTTGTAAAAGGTCCACTTCAAGCAAGAGGCTCCACATATGAAAAGCTATGCACAATCATAACACTACCTTCCCCATATAAGCTTATTCAAGATTCCTACAAGAGCAGGTTAGTGAGCAGAGAAGTGGTCCTTCCTAGGATTAGCGAACAAACCAAAGCATTCTCCAACATCTCTAAAATGACTTATTATCCCTAATGAGACAGTGTGGAATACATCAACATAACTGAATGTTAGTGTTGTCTACAGATGCTCAAATACAACCGTGTGGAAGAGCTTTACCTAGTAGGGTAGTCACACTCAAGTTCTGGAAACACTGTATGGCTATGTGTATGGCCACGTAACTGACATAATGCTGAAAATGGTTAGGAGCATTCATCAGTTTTTGTTGCCTGAAAGTTTATCTCTGGAGATAGAAAAAAATCATAAAATAACATGGACTCCTCAACTCATACAAAATACAAAATTGTAGACCAAGGATAGTGTCTGTTTGACAACAGTTTTAAGACATTTTTGGGTCATGTCCCATGGAAATAAATTATCTAAGTAGAGTCCAAAAAAAAGTATTTTTAATAGGAAGAGATTGTTATTCAATTAATGCCATTGGTGTTTGCAAAATCTATTGAATAAGTGCTTTGTACTGTGTAAATACATCATGACATAGATAAAATTCAATGAGGGGTAATATTATAAAACCACCACAGTAAACACTTAGACAAATCTTATCATGGAAAGACAGTATTGGTAGGGGATGTTGCATAATGTGTGCATGTAGTACATGTGTCTGTGCATAACTGTGCAACTGTGTGTACACACATGGAAGCCTAAACAGGAAGCAAGGTGTCTTTCTCCATTGCTCGTAACCACAGTGCCTTGAAGCAGGGTCTCTTGCTGAACTGGAAGCTCATTATTTTGGTAAATTGGCTGGCCAGCATGGGTCTGTCTGGTTTCAACCCCCAATGCTGGGGCATTAGGTGCATGCAGGCATACTCAGACTTTCAAGTCTGTGCTGGTTATTTGAACTTAAGTCTCTATCTCTGCAGCACAAGTACCCTTACCATCTATGTCGCCAAACCTCAAGGGTTTTTAAATAAAAAATAAATGAAGACAGATGTATCCATTTATCTCCAATATTGAAATGTCTAAATGATTATCTTTGATAATTCAACATAAAAATGAAAGTCATACCTATGGGAAAAAAATCACCACATGACAAAGCTGAAAAGCAAATGGACAAAAGTAAGCCCTGAGATACCTGGCCCTGGGTCCATATAACCTTAACAACGTGTGCACTCCGTCTTGTGTGTGATCGGGATGAGCAAAAGAACAGACAATACAATGTAAGTGTGCAGTAACTCCCTGAAAAAAATGCTAACTCTCAACAGCAATTAGAGATGATACTAGCTAAGCCATAGATACTCATTCTACCCAGACACTGACTTTATCTTTCCATGTCCAGCTTAACTACCTCCACATAACTGTCAGAGGTAAAAAGAAAAACCTTCTCTTATTTTCAAGAAAGAGGAACTGGATCTCAGAAAGGTCCATCCTGGTCCAAAGTCAAACCTCACTTCAGAGGAGCCGCCATAATCCTGCTCCTACAGATGAATGTCAGCCGCCATAAATAAAGAACAACAGAGAGAGCAAGTTATTTGTTAAAAAACAAACAAACAAAAATCCACTATAACTGTACTGGCTGGTTTTGTGTGTCAACTTGATACAAGCTAGAGTTATCACAGAGAACAGAGACTCCCTTGAGGAAATGCCTCCATGAGATCCAGCTATAAGGCATTTTCTCAATTAGTGATCAAGGGTGGGAGGGCCCACTGTGGGTGGTGCCATCCCTGGGCTGGTAGTCTTGGATTCTATAAGAAAGCAAGCTGAGCAAGCCAGGGGAGGCAAGACAGTAAGGAACATCCCTCCATGGCCTCTGCATCAGCTCCTGCTTCCTAACATGTTTGAGTTCCAGTCCTGACTTCCATGGTGATGAACAGCAATGTGGAAGTGTAAGCTGAATAAACCCTTTCCTCCTCAACTTGCTTCTTGGTCATGATGTTTGTGCAGGAATAGAAACCCTGACTAAGACAATAACCATAATATTTTTTGACACAGAACTATTTTAAGTTTTCTAATATCGATGCCTGTAAAGTATTGTCAATGCACAGTCACTGGCAGCTTTTATGACAGAGGTCAGTACTTAGAACAGAGACCATACCTGTCGCAGGAACAGCAGGGTTGCCTCTATGTAAACACCAGAGGCCATGCAGCTGTAGAAGCATCTCCTGCAGGAGACCCTAATAGAGGACTGCCTGAGAAAGCAAGGATTGCTGGTGCGAATAATGCCAGCCAATCAGGAACTGCTGTTCAGAATAGATACTTTCTTGGAACTAATGGCGGCGTGGGTGGTGGGTGAAGGGTAGTATTAAATGTGCTCAGATGAGCTTGCTGCAGCATCCTCACCTGCTCCCAGAATCTGTGTCCTTAACTCTGCACCAACTCACCCCCAAACCCCAAGAGCAGGTAGGGTCAGGTGGAGAGCTGTCCAGGGCACAGGCAATATGCAGCAGCCTATAATATCTACTTAGTTTCTGGGCTGTGACAGGAGCTATGCTGTCTCCCTACATGAAATATGAAAACCTGGGTTTTCTTTTGTACTGTCGCAATAAATGGCAATCAATACAATACAAAACAACGGTTGCATATATTTAATAACCCAACAATTTCAGTTTATCACAAAGAAATGAAAATTCATAGAAGTGTTTCTATTGAAAGAAATTATCGTTAGAGGAGAGTAGGTCAAAGAGTGAGCTACTCAAGACCCTGGGCTAAATTCAAAAGACAGCAAAGAAAAACAAACAAACAAACAAACAAGGAAGCAACAACCATCAATAAAAAAGCTGTAGGCGTGTGAAGCTGGGACATGAGACCCTAGGGCCTAAGAACAGGGATGGGAGGAGCATGCAGTTAAATACAGAGTGAATGTCTGCATGCCTGGGAAACAGAACAGCTTTCCAGATGTATCAATCAGCACCCATTGAAGCTGGAATCCTGAAATCCTGCCATTCAAAACTGTCAGTTCCTCCAAACCATAGCCATCCAGGTATCATATAACAATTCTCTAAGAAGACATCTTGAAGGCTGAATCAAACGATTCAGCTGGCAATATTGCAAGGCTTACGCTATTTTTATTTATGAAATCAAAAAAGCAGATTCAACCTGGTCTGTTCCTGGCGAAGATCAACCCAAACCCGACAGTTTACTTTCAGCAAAAATAACATCCATCACATAAATTAAAGTAATTGCTCACATTTTGTTCTATAGTGCTGCTGACATTTAACTGCAAATGCGCTTCCCTTTACAGCAGAGTTAAGTGCAGTAAGCTAAGGCGTTTATTTCGAGTTTGAAGGTATTTAAGGCACATTTTGACAAATGAAATTAAGGCAAACTTGAGGCAAGGATAGTTTTCCTTTGAAAGGGGTCTGTATATTTCACAGGTCTGATAACCACATGGTCATCTCCTGATTTGCATATGCATTGCTGCATATAATTCTGAGGAAAATTAGATGGTAGGCCCCTGCTTCACCGCCTTGGTGGGCAGAAGCAGAGATGCATTGGTGTGAAGATCACATACAAAGCAAGGGCATTAGCTTTCATGAGCCTCAGCTTCCTCCTTCACAGGGTAGAGAACACGGCTTACATTCCTGTAGTACCTCTACTGTGCACAAAGCAACTAACAGTGTACCAGATATTTTACATGCATTTTTACATGCATCATCTCAAGGAACAGTTATAACTACCACATTATAGGAAGTACACAAAATAGTCTTGCCTTCAAAATTGAAAGTTGAGATCTGCAGAGGGTTCCATGTATGCCTAAGACCTAGATCTGGTAAGTGATAGCACCAAGCCTCACCTCTAATGCCAGAGGAAACTCGCCCAAGCAATAGAAGCACTTACTAGGACTGTAAAGTACAGAGTTTATCAGATGAAAAAGGAGTGAGTGTTTCTTCATTAAAATCTAAACTTGCATGGGGCTAAACAGAGGACAACCCAGGAGCTAAGAATGCTGTTCTTCCAGAGGACCTGGATTCAGTTCCCAGCATCCACACTGGGTGGCTCACAAACACCTGCAACTTCTGTTCCAGGATATCCAACCCTGGTCTCCATAAGCACCTGTATGCTTGTGGTACATATACACATCCTCAGACACACATGCACATCAGAAAATAAAAATTAAAAACCTTTAAGCCTAGTCTCCACCTTCTAGTATAGTACAGTCCTCTGAAGGAGCCCCAAAGCTACCGAGACTAGAAACTTCCAGAATGCTGTTTTCCTTAAGAAAATCTGAGACATCTAGAGTTACTTTAGTTTGAAATATTTCAAAATTCCAGGCAGGACTGTAAACATCGATTTCCTCTTCTCGGGATTCTGAAGGTCCTCTTCTATCTTTTCTCCCTTTGTGAGCCAGCAGAAATGCTAGGCTAAGCCACCAGGCATGCGAACAAAATGCCAGGCGGGAAGGAGCCAACAGTATCACCACCAAGTATGCGAATGGCAGAAAAACTGCTTGGTAAACATTACAAGGCCAGTGAGCTTACAGCCTAGGAGAGCAGTGCTTAAGGAATACCGCAGCCTGCTCTTCCCAAACTAGGTGTTTTCTTGGCAGAGACAAATTCAGCACAAATGACAAAGGACTTCAATTTCATTCCCACCAGCAAATGGGATTGTTTTCATTTTTAAAAAGCAACCAATGTGATTTAAAAGAATTGTGATTTTTAGAAATGAAAAAGTTTATTAGGTGTGATCCTTCCAATCCCTGCCAAACTCTAGCCCCTGGAATCAAGTATACACTGTACTAAAAAAAAAATAAAAATTGCCAAGTGCCATGGGGCCTCCCTCTCTCGACTACTTTGAAAAGAATCTAAAAGGACCAGGAGGAATTTATAACTCCCAATATATTTAACCAAAACTTTGTGGGTTTTTTTTTCCCAACACAGTCCAACCTTCAAATGACTCCACACACTTTATGACCCAGAATGCTAAAAGAATGGGTTTAAAAGCAAATAGAAGCCCTCTGAGATCCAATACCTCATAGACAACAGCATGAAAAATGATAAATGTTATTAAAGCGAGAACAGATAATATTAATGGAAACAGTAGTCACTACCATCACAAGAATCATAGCAGGGATTGTCTGCAGCAACATGGCAGTAGTCACCTCTGTCCTTGATATCACAGTAGACTGAGTGGCTTACTCTTGTCTCACACCAACACCAAGGACTTAGTTGACAAGCTGGCTAGAGGGACACGAGATCCCAAGCCAAAATGGCAAAGCTTGACCTTCGGTTCTGGTATGCATGTGAACTTGGGCAAATGACCTTAGCCTCTCAATGCTCCATCCTCATTGTTTGTAAGTGGAAATAGTGACATCTACTTCACAAGGCAGCTGTGAGGATTAGGTGTCACAGATCCGTGACATGCTCAGAACAGTGCCTCATGCTATTGCGAGATAGCAAGAGGCAACCTCAGAGATGGTGAAACTGAGCCTCCATCACTTTCTCTCAGTCACACTGCTGGTGAATGCTGAAACGAGTTTGAACCCAAGCAGACTGATTAGATCCCATTCCCTAAATCACCACACAAAAGCACATGTAATTTTCAAGAATATATATTCCAATGTTTGTATCAGGGAAAGGAAGAAAGCTCATTAACTAAGGCAACTGATTTTTGTGGCTATGGTGTCCAGTGGCTAAGTACCCAGATTGCCAGGCCTTCTACATAGTGCAGAGATCACACTGAAAATCAGAGGGATATCAGGGGGGTCCTATGAACCTCCTTTTCTAGGGAGAAAGAAGAAATATACAAACACTTTAACCTGAAAAACAACAGACAATTGTCAAAACAAAGACAACATTTTTAAGCGGTCTTAGCAGGCTCCAGACACAAATCATCCTTTATAATGGCCTGGCAGATTTGTCCTCAGCCCCAGGCCCGTAACGTTCTATTGAATGGCACCCCTTTCCCACACGCTCTGCTCTGTGTTACCAGCACTTGAGGCATGGCTCTGATATCTTAGTGCACATGTTTTAAATGGAAAATATTTCAAACAAATTTCCTGAAGAGCAAGGAAGAAGAGTGTGCATGGGTAACAAAAATTTAAACATGGGTTTGTTTTTATTTTCATACAAGTCTTTCATTCCTTTGGAGGTTTAGAGCCATGGTGAAGCAAACTACTGAAAGAGAAGCAATTAAAACCTCCTTAAAAACAGCACAGAGCTCTTCGGAATGTTGGGGCTCGGCTCTGAAAGCTTTTTGGTCGATGACAAAACAACTACTTGTCTAAGGCAAAAGTCAAGTATCCAATTTCTATTCACTAAATTGGAATGCATTCCTATATAATATATCTCTCAGTGTGATCTGTGTGTCACTCTGTAAAAAAAACAAACAAACAGAAAACAGTTTAACTTTCAAACTGCCCAGGTGCACAAGGAAACAGCACATCATCCTCATGTCAAACAGAGACTGTCTTAATGCCAGAACAGGGGGCCATATGAAGAGTTATACACACTCGCCTTCCCAGGTAAAATTGGATAGCTTCATTCCAAAGCTGGGTAAATCTATACAATAGAAGGACTTACATATTCTCTAATATCAAGGTGAAGGCCTATCAACTTCTCCCTATACTATTAAAAAAATAACACACACACACACACACACACACACACACACACACACACACACACACACACACAGAGAGAGAGAGAGAGAGAGAGAGAGAGAGAGAGACTCGTGTAAACATTCTAGAATATTTATGAGATTTAATTCTAAAATGAAAAAAGTCTTTTAATGAGCCAAGGCAAGCTAAAGGGCATTTATATATCTTCCTGGGGATTCAGCAGAGATGGCCAGTTAGGAAAGGCAAAGGAAGGCATAGAGGACAGGAAACAAGGGAAATGTTAAGGCAGCAAAGATTATGCACATAGAAAAATATCCACTTAATAAATAAACATGGGAACCACAAATTTGCCAGTGACATCAGTATAAGAATGGAATGTACTATTAAAATTAGAAAGGAAATTAATTGGTTCTTTTGTTCTTTTTTTGTTGGCTGGAACTCTACATTAATTTATACCAATTTAAAATTAACATTAATTGGACTTGTAGACCTCTAAAATAATAGTGAACATTCAGAGTTCCACATGCAATTTTATAAAGTAATTTGTTTACTTTGCCCTGTGCCATGTGGTATATCATATTGCTTCTTTACCTAACCCATTTACTTTACGAGTTCCTTTAGTAGCACACTAATTTGCTATGTTTGTGATTATACCTTCTTGCATGTATACTGCATTGTGCAAATAGAATTTAAGTTGTCCCCTGCCCTCCCCCAGGCAATGGTCAAGTCTTAACTTCCAGGCCTAGAGAAAAATGGGATTTAGACGTGGTGTTTGTGCAGATCAAGTTAAGAACATTGGTCATTAGGGTTGTCCAGTTTCCAGTAGGAAGGGGGAATGTGGACAAAGAGGCAGGCATAAAAGAAAAATGATGGCAAACATGTGGAGAACAGAGAAGATATCTGCAAGCCAAAGACCGTCTCTGCTAAGAAAAAGGCAAGAGAGAGGTATGGGAGAGCATCCCTCACCACTCTCAGAAATAAGACAACCAGTCAACACATGGACATTATTCTTACAAAAGAATATTCTGACTGGGCTATTAATAGAGAAAAGAAATTCAGTTTCTCACAGTTTTTTGAGTTCAGGGAGTCCAGTGTCAAAAACTTCTTGCTTCATTAACCCACGATGGAAAGCAAGAGGGGGAGAGGGCATGAGAGCATGCAAGACTGAGCTCACAGCCTGAAGCACTCTATAATTGGCACGGAAGTCCTAGGGCTTCACTCCTACAACAACCTCTCATTAGGGCCCACGACCCAACACAGTCAAGTGGAGATGTGTCTCCAGGGCATTCTTTGGGAGGCGGGGGTGGGGAGGACACATGGAAACCACAGCAGACTCCTAAGATCTGGAACTATAGGGCATAGCTGCAGTGGTTTAAGCCACTTAATTTGTGGCATCCCCACCTCAGTAGTTTTAGGAAATAAACACATATGTTGCAGGTGGAGCTGGTCAAAGCTTTAAATGTGGCTGGAAACCATGAAACCCCGAGGCAGCCTTATAGTCCACACTGGAGGAAAATGCATTGATGCCTGCAAGTCCTACAGGGTAGGGACGTATTCTCATCTGAAATACAGAAGAGAATGTTCTGAATGTCCATCCAATCCCTTTTACAGGCTGAGTTCACTTACTCATCTGGGCCTGCACTGCATTGAAAAGGGGAAGATTTCCATGTCATGTCAGTAACAGAACCAGAAGTTCAGAGAGCCACTCCAGGTCCTCTGATTGCCTGACAAGCCCCACCCCTTCTCTCACACACTGGAGTTGCATGAACCACACTGACAACTGGGCTTTTTTATTTTTTTATGTTAAATGTTTGGTGTCAAGGGAGTCTTTTGTTGCTTCTGTCTACCTATGTATCAGAGACAGACCCAGAAACTACTTTACTTTGTTAAGACCAAACTGATTTCAATACCCACCCTGAAACTCACTATCTCAGAAAGATCAAGGAATAGAAACACACTTGCATACAGTAGGACTCTAAGATCACACACTCATTCAAATTCTAAAGAATGTTTACTCATCTCGGAATAATCTGGATTATTTTTTTTATGTTTAATCACAGCCCTGTGGTGATTACCCATGCTGAGTTTTCCCCTTTGTGTGATGCTACGCAGTGTCTGCCTCTTCCCCTATTTCATCTTCATCAGATTATTCCAGGACTTCTCAGAAGACAAAGGGAGTTCCCTCCATAAATATGTGGTAGAGCAAGTATGAATGTTAACAATAAAATACTCATAAATGCTTTAACTTGAAGCAACGATGGCACTTTAAAGACATTGCCTCACCAAGTTAGTTCAAGAAAAAGGCAGAAGTAGAATCACAGAGACAGTGTAGGTAGGCTAAGGCACTCAATGATCCAGGTAGGAGAGAGTAAGTTAGAGGAAACTGGAAAAGAAACACACACACACACACACACACACACACACACACACACACACCTCACAACGTGCAAACTCAAATCTGAAGGAAGAAATGGAAACAGGCTGATAGAGATAATTTATTCACCATGACGAATCACCGTAATCCCAGGGAGAAAAGAATCAAATTGTATGAATGACTAAGTAAGTCCTGGAGAAAGGACTTCGCTCTGCCGTAAGGGAGAAGAAGACTGAAGGGCGGTGGAGGACTTCCTGGGACTTAAAAGAGTCATCGCTGGCAGGTGGACTTGTGTTTCTCACCGTCAGTTCTGGAGCAGGGTGTGAGATGATGAAGGGCTTCTCATAGAGGCTGTCTCACACCAGGAGAGAGGCAGATCTGTGTAAGATTGGGGCTGGCGTGGAATGTGACTCTGACAGTGCTCAGGACTGAAGAAAAGATGGCTGTCTCAGCGCTGGCTACAGATGACTTTTAACACCTCTCTTGTTCCCCTCTCATGTCACGGGACACCCTGGGCTCTCGCTGGCAGAGGTACATGTGGCTGAGGTCCTGGACTGGAGTCCTGGTTCTTGTCCCTGCTTTAGGATCTTGTATTTATTCCCTTTGCTGTGTATGTCTCTGCATGGTTAGCTTACCCAATGCCCCGAGCCTTTGCTCAACATTTTTCCTGATTTAACGACTCAAGAGGATCCATTCTTATTCTCTGTGTATTATTTTTTTGTGATTTATTACTGTCCAAAATTATATTTTCATAACTATCTGCCAGTCCTCTTATTATTCAAGACCACGAGTTCTTGACTGCAGTTTATTTACAGAGCAGCAGCACAGAAATCTATGTAGAAACTCACTAAATATTTGTTGTCTGCATAAGACAGAATTTCATCCTCACACTCATCTGATGCCAGCCTGACAATGCTTTCTATCTTCACTTCCTGTTTTATAGTACATGTCTCGGGTACATCTCTTTTCTTTCTGTTTCCCTTCTATTTATGTGTACGGTGTTTTGCCTGCATTTATCTCTGTGTACCACAGACCGGAAGTGCCCATGGAGGTCAGAAGAGGGGATCGTCTGGATCTGGAATAACGAACATTGTGCTTCACCATGTGGGTGCTGGTAAGGCAACCTAGGTTGGCTGGCAGAGCATCCAGTGCTCTCCCTCTGAGCCCTCTCTCCAGCCAGTCCCAGGTACATCTCCTCTCCTCCACTTGCATGGACTCAGCAGCTATACAAGGTCTCCTAGGAAAATCCAGGCTCTCTTCCAATTTGTCCCCCTCACAAATAATCTTCTCCAACACAACTCATAGCAAGTCCCCCGGTGTTTCTTAACCATTCCCCATGGTGGTTAGGACGAAAACTGACATTTTAACATATCTAGGAACTTCCTGTATGAACTGAACCAGGAGTCTGGCTACATCCAGCCCCACAACCAAAGGTTACCCTCTGTCCCCTCACTTTACCTTGTTACCTCTCTAAGAACAAACAAGTCTCTACCTTCTTCCTTCCCTATCTCCAACTCACCTACCCAGTCTCCAGCTATTGATCAGCATCCCTTCTTCAGACTCCTGTTACACAAGCCCACAATCACATTGTGCTCCTCAGACCAATTTACCTATGTACGAATAAAACTATTTGTAAAATTTTTAAATTGTGATAATGTGTATATGGCAACGAATGATTGTCTTTTTCCTTAACTCTTTACTCCAAGGTAACATAACTCATGTTTTCCACTTCTCGTATCTCTAAAGGGTACTGGGTTGAGATGGAAATAAAAGTTGTGGCTGAATATTGGCCTAGACTGAGCAAGGTCCTGGACCTCCTCCTTAGCACTGACCAAATAAGCAGGGGAAAAAAGACAGAGGAAGGAAGGGATAGAGGGAGGGAGGGAGGGAGGGAGGGTCTCACATATAGCTAGGACTGAATAAGTATTTGTTAAATAAATGGAAGACGGTTTATTAGAAACCAAGAGCTAGAAGTCAATGTATCACACATAAATATCAAAACATTCTACAAGTACTGAAGATGAAGGAAACTATATGGGTGGAAATCGATCACCTGATGGTGAGCTGCTATTAAAACCAAAGCAGGGATGGGCAGCCCAGGACAGTACCAACTCTGCAATAGCTCTCAGGACCGACTGCATAACAATGGGACCAGAAGAATCTGCTTCATTAAGGAACTAGGCAAGGACCAGCTCAAACAATTGACTTAAGTCTTTTGTAGGGACAGAAGCTAGGTGAAAGGTTACATTTACATATCCTATTAGCAGCCCCTTCACTCATCTTCACATCCTGGAAACATCTGCCTTTGCAAAACCCATCCCACTTTCTCTCCTTGGCACTTTCCACTGAGAGAGAGAGAGAGAGAGAGAGAGAGAGAGAGAGAGAGAGAGAGAGAGAGAGAGAGAGAGAAATTCTCCAAAAAAGTCCTTAGCTCCCTAGAAAATGTTGCAAAGCCATTTCACTTTGGTCGATTAGGCATACGGTGTTAGCTGATTGAGGCCGGGGCCATGGAGAAAACGACATATAACACAAAGAACCCACGTTGCTCCTGATTAAAGTCACTCATGTGCAACTAGAGAAAATGTACACACACTGAAACTTCTGAGCACTACAGGGTATCCTGGGTTAAAGGCCAAGGCCTGTTTTTATAAACCCCTGTTGTTAGTGCTTTACGCCCACAACTTTACAATCTGTATAATTCTAAATTCTCTGGGGGGAAAGAAAGGGCTTATTAGTTTGCCATCATTTCCTTATTATGGGATGCCTTAAAGGACAATGGAAGACTGATGAGCGTGAGAAACAATCTGGCAGCCTTTCCTTCCCCTGCTCCTACTCAGGTAATAGCAGTAAGGTCCAGAAACAGCTACAATGTCAACATTATCCTCCAGTTTCATTCCAATCCATTTCCTGAAGGTGCCTGCCAACTCCTGCCTAAGAAAGGAATCAAGGAGTTGATGAGGATTGTGATCTCGCAAAGTTTAAAAAAAAAATGACGATTTCCAATTTCCATGTGATTTATAGGTATAGAATAGGGGCGAGGAGGAATAGCAGCACTGGTGAGAACCTAGGCAAACAGAAATAAAAGCCCTTGTAACAACTGCCACCAACTGATTTAAACAGGCAGAGAGGAGGGGCTGCAGGGGGCACCTTTGGCCTTTACAAAACCTACACAAATAAGGTCTTAGAACTTACCACCAAGATAAAGACAGTTAACAAAGCAGCACTTAAAAACGAAACAGTGTAAATGCCACCAATAAGAAACATCTGTTTTCTACAGGGACTCTACACTAGTCCAAGCTTTATGAGCCAGATGTACTGGCTTTTCCCAAATTTACCCAAATCTGAGGTTGATCTACAACAATAAGAACTTTTGGGCAAAGCTAGTAACACAAAGAAGAAATACATGTGTAACCAACAACAACAACAACAACAACAACAACAACAAAAATGTTTTCTTTAAACACTACAGTTATGGTGGTCATTCAGTATTGACATAGCTCTTTTTTAAAAGTCCCCTAATTGTAAAGGGCCAACACCCTTATTAAGATCTAGTTTGTTCATATAAGTACTTCTTTTAAAAAATCAATTTTTAAATACTCTAAAATTCAAAAATTTTGGGACTCTTAGTTTTATGTAAGTAAAAAGTCACTATTGTACAAATACATTTGAGGGATTTTTCTTATTTTTTAATGCCATGTATGTGTGTGGGGGTGGGTGTGCATGTGTTCAAATGAGTGCAGTCACTAGTGCAGACCAGAGGTCTTGGGTCCCCCCAGGAGCTGGGTGACAGGTAGATGTGAACTGCCCAACAGGATTCTGGGAACCAAACTCTGCAAAGGCAACATGTGTTCCTAGTCCCTGAGCCATCTCTCTATGGCTCGCAAATACTCTTCCTAAGACATCATTTGGCAAGAGTAAATGGATCTTGTAGTAAGTAGCTTACTCTCAGAGGCAGATGACTTCAGCTATGGAAATGTCAGGCAGTATTCTTGTAAGGGCTTGGGCCTTCACCGCTGTGTCTACAGTTGTCCTCTCTGTTGTCTAGGACAAGAGAACAAGCCAACAAGAACATCCTCAGTGTACGACAGAGAAAAACCATCTTCTTGGCTTACTTCTGTTGGTTGGGCCTGGCATTCTCTGTGCTTTTAATTGTGACTCCTTGTGGTCCCCAGGGCTCATAATGAGTGAGCTTCCCCTCACTCATAATGGACAAAGACAGGCTGTTTTGCCCTTTCCTTCAGTTCTGCTGGGTCCCTCAAAGTTGTACTTAAAAAATATTACATTTTTATTACTCAAGTTCAATTCCTATTTCTTTTTTGATCCTGTCTTCTCAAGTTCTCTTGACAAGAGCCATGTGTTCCTGTTTCTTCCCCTTATGTTAGTTTAGACCAGCAAGCTGTGTCAGCAGCAGGCACTGCCCAGTAACTAATGTAGTAGCTATGCTCTAGACATACACTGCTAATGTACAGCCTTTTACATAAAGAAGAAACTCAAGCTCACTTTGGCAAGGTCAAACTCCTGGGCACACATCTGTACCACAGAGGTAGACACAGTTTTGAGGAATGCCACAGGTCTGCTGAACTTCTGTTGTCACACGGTTTCAAGGAAACAGTGTAAATAACTTTGTATTTTTTCCTTTCCAGCTTATTGAATTGAAATATTCTATCTATATAGAGACATTCAGGCAAATCTAACATAAAAACGACCATCATGTTTATATTGTCAAAATCATCAACTTCTACTTACCAGTGAACACAAAAAACAACTGCAAGTTTTAGACTATTAATTCCCCCTAGAACTCTGGGCAGTGAGATTGTTCTTACATCAACTCTGTCTCATGGATAGGGGCCATGCATGACTCTCAAGCACTTAGCATATGGGCAGTACAGCCTAGGAGCTGCCATGTTAAACCTCATTCCTTTTTAATTAATTTAAACAGTATAGGGTTGTGGCTCCGAAGAACAATAGTTACCATCTCATGGGCATCAGAGATAAAACAAAACAACAACAAAAAACAAATCATGGGACAAAGACAAAAGATGACATTCACAGAGTGCGTAGCAGGAACAGTGGCAATGTTCCCTGAAGCCCAACCCCCACAGTATGACGTGGCAGACAGGTGGGACCTGCACACCCATTGACTCATAATGGAGGAGGGGAACCCTGAACTATAAATCAGGAATCCTGTACCTTGAGTACTATGACTAGCTTCTCTCTCCTCCAACAGGAAAAAATAAAAGTATTACCTCTACTTGTGAAGGTAATCCACAATATAAACTGTCTCGAGAAGAGAATCTCCAATGAAACCACTGTGTCCTTTTTTTTTTTTTTTTTTTACAGATATGCAGAAATTTGGATGAGCGACGGATTATTTCAGAATCACACATTGCCCTCAGCCAGTTGCACGTGTTCTGGGTGTTGTCACTCTGTGTCTACCTGTATGCCTGTCCCTTGACTCTCCTAAAATATATTTGTTGAGCCACACAAAATTTCTCTCCCTTCTACAATGATGAAGGAGCTAAAATGATGGCCTTGGGTTAAATCACAATTACTGATCTATTTGGCTTGGTCCACATAATAGTATTTAAAAAACAGAAACATCTGGGCAGTTCACACCTTGAGATGTTTCATTAGTTTAAGTTTTAAGTTCCTCCCTGCCAATCTGAGCACCTGGCAAATGCTGGATTCATCCCAACCTGAGAACATGTGGCTGGCTCTACTTTCACATGGCCTGGGTTCTCCAGGTGGCCTCAGCTCTCCTTCCTCCCCATATTTCTTTATTCTTCCCACTGACTTCCATTCCCAAGCTCCCCTGAATCTGGAACATCTTTTAACGCTCCAGTTTATTAGAGTGCTAATTCATGCTTCAGGTCTTAGAAAAACTCATGTCCTCTGACATTTTCACTGACCGTTGCCTACCACCAACCAAGAGAGCAGAAAATGTGTTTATGCTTGCCCAACCAGGACATGACACAAGCCGTCATCATCACATCCTCTGTGACTCTCTACACTTCTCCCACCACTGTATGTCAGAGTCAGCAAAATTTGACCATGTGGTAGAATCTTGATAAACATATGTTGAATAAAGGTTTGGCAACAAGTTAGATGAGGAATATCTACTCCAAATCATTTGGGTTATATATTTATGTACATTATGCATTACTTTTAATTTGGGACTTCTGGATTGTCATTCCCTCCCCCACCCCACATTCAATGGCAAGCGATGCTCTAAGCACTCTCTTGTCTGGGGCATCTAACCTTTATAAGAGTCTGAAAGGGAAAGTATCAGCTCAGGACCCCTGAGACCAAGTTCTCAGAGCAAAAGCGATTTATTTGCTGCAGAGGGACAGAGAGCAGGAATGAGGGACACAGACAAGTGATAGGGAAAGAGAGAGAAAGGGAAGGGAAGAAGGGAGGGGGGAGGAAAGGGGCAAGGGAGAAGAGTTAGGGGTGTTTTACCCAGAGCAGGACAAATGACTGTCTCTGGTTTATGTCCCCAACCTTGCTCATGTGTAGCAAATGTGCCTCTTGGCCTTCATGCAGGTTCCCCAACAATTGGGGCGGGCTGTCCCTGAATCTGTTTTCTACATGTGGATCCTGTTCCTTTAAGTGGGCCACCTTGCTTTGTCTGGCCCCATTGGGAAAGGATATGCCAAGTCTAGCAGTGACTTGAGGTGCAATGAGGGTAATACCCAGAGGGGGACTCCAGAAGGGTGAGGGGGAAATGGAGGGAGGATCTGCATGAGGGGGTACTAGGAGGAGGGGGGCTGGTATTGGGATATACAAAATTTTAAAGAAAAAAAGAAAGAAAAAATTAAAAAAAGGTGGTTTATAAAGATAAAATGGGAAACTCCACGTTAGGATGAGGTGTTTAATTTTGATTGGGCATGTTCATTAGGTGGGCCAAATTGGGGGGGGGGGAGGTTGATTGCTGGAGTCCAATACTTTGATAGCTGGACCTTGGTAGTCAGCCTCAGGCGGAGGAACTGGCCAAATGAGGTGGATAGACCTTGGGGGCTAGCTTTAAGAATGCAATCTAACAGTTTTTAGCAAGGCAGAGGGAATCTGGGAAGGGCAAGGCCTGCCAGAGCCGTGCTCCCCTAGCCGAGCTGGCCAGAGTCCCTTCAGAGTTCATTTACATATATATTTCCATTACTCCCATTTTGGAGATGATAAAACTGGGTGTTTGGGATGTTAAATAACTTTCCAGAAAGGACAGGCAAATACTTGGGGAGCAACCCAGGCCCACTGGAAACCAAACCCCAAATTCTAGACATACATAATTTACAGAGAGAGATATTTAGTATGCCCTGGATAATGCAAGACCACTCAGGAGCTTAGAAATAAAGCACAGAAGTATGTGTCTGTCACATGGAATTATAACTCTATCCCTGCTATCAACTAACTGTTTAACCTTGGATCAGATACGTGCAGGTCTTCCTCTCCGCAGTAGGGGAAATAATAGGAGATGATAAGCATGCCAACAGGTTTATAATCAGCATTCAGTAGGCTGAGATAGGAGGATCGTGAGTTCGAGGTGAGCCTGATTGATATACCAAGTGCTAGCCTAGTCTGGACTAAACAGTGGCTTTGTCTTAAAACAAAACAAAACAAACAAAAACAAGAAAAGACCTAATAAAGAGATAATAGACTACTCCAGTTTCCCCAAGTAGACTTGATCGCACATAACAGCAAGAACACTTTATTCATAGCCTATCTGTTTGAGCTATTTTTATGTAGTTTTAACAATTAGCTCTTGCAGCCTAAAGGAGTTAAAGTGAAGAGTCAAGAGTCTGATATTCATGGCCGTTTCATCAAACCACAGTTTCCAAGGCAATGATAAGAATCTTTAATCTCACGCTATAAACGAGATAACCAACCTACAGAGCTATAAGTGCAGCAGTAAAGAGCACACCCCTCAGGCTGCCCTTCAGCCTGCCAGGCCTTATTGTGCGGGTTTAATCAATTCTCAAAAGTTCCACAGGAATGCATGTAGCTTTTGAAACTCTACCCAGCCAGGGTGAACTAGGGAAGGAATTGGTGTCATCACATTTTATGAAATGCAACTTATCTGGAAGGGAAGAGCCCATGTCAATCCTTCACCTTTTTAAAGTTCAAAAGCATTCAGAGAAATTTATTATTATTATTATTATTATTATTATTATTATTATATTAAATTTGTTGTTGTTTGGGCCAACAAACAAATAAACAAGTTTCATTTAACTTAAGTCAGACTTGCAAAGCCAATCCAGTGTTCATCAGACATTTGTGCCTGTGGTATCCTGGATAACAAATGTCACCATAGATTCAGTATTTGAACCCTGGATCCCTGGTGTGTGCTACTGTCTGGGAAAATTACAAAATGTTTAGGTTAAGAGACTCAGTCTTCTATAAATTGTTTTTGATCACGGTGTTTTATCACAGCATCGGACAAGTATCTAATACAGTATTAAAGTGCTACTCTATTGAAAACTGTACATTTGCGGGTGGGTAAGATGGCTCAGTGGGTAAAGGCACTTGTCACCAAGTATGAAACCTGAGTTTGAGACCTTAAGCTGACATGGTGGAAGAAGTGAAATAGCTACCACAATATGTTCTCTGATTTCCCATGTGTGCCTGTGCCTCCCCCTATAAATAAATTAATATAATAAAGTTATTTTAAGTTAGGTTCATAAAAACAAAAATTTCCACTCTCTAGTTATTCTTCTAGGCATTATAATTTCCTTTCCAAGAGGAGGAGAAAAACATTAATGTGGCTACCCAGTTAATTGAAGTGTTGGATGAAATTATGGTAGCTTTTCAATATTTGATTACCACATAATACTGTGTGTAAGGGAGGGTTCTCAACCTGTGGGTCGCGACTCAGTGGGGGGTAGGCCCATTTGAAAAACATTGATATTCACCTTATAATTCAAAACAGTAGCAAAATCACAGTTATGAAGTTATAAAGAAAAAGTAATTCTATGGTTGGGGTCACCACAATGTGAGAAACTATATTAAAGGGCTCCAGCATTAGGGCATTAGGACCATTGTCCTATAGGCTGCTTTTGCTCTAAAATAGTTATTTCCAAATGTGCATCTATGTGATGAAATCTAGGCATTTGAGACATTAGTTTTAGAAAGTACATTCTTAGTGAACCTGGTATTTACTCCAATCTGTAAGGCAGCTTCACCAAATTATGACCTACAAGGGCTTATATACAGCATTCTTGACGCTTTCTACAAGCCACATATTGCTGTTAGAATATGTTTGATGTTCACATAAAGATATAGGTGTCACTAAATTAGTTTAGAAAGCCCTTAAGGGCAAGAAATATATTCCATGTCTTGCTCTTTAAAACACCCAGAAGACCTGCATTGCATAATACAGGGACGCATGAAATTGTCTATTAAATTTAGGCTATAAGAATGACAGGTCTTAGCCATTTAATACAGAGTATAAATCTGGTTTTCTTGGCACTTTTCCTTATAAGGTAGTTAGAAGACATTAAACGATGTCTCAGGTATCTGTGATTATCAACTAAGTTTCTGAATTCACTTTACAAAGAAGGTTCCCCCCCAAAAAAAAAAATTATTAATTTTACGTGTAGGACAGAAACAAGACTGTAGAGACACTGGAGCAAAAAGTTCGTATCTTTAAGACTGGGGCCAGTAGGATCTTCATAGTAGTTGAATTTCTATAACCATGGGAATTGAGATCCATAGCTTAGACACAGGGTTTGCTAGATAAAAGACAGTTTCAGCTCTGAACCCTGTTAACCAGTTCCAGAAAATGCGGTGCCGTGCCTCTCAGGTTTAAAGAGCTCCAGGCCAAATTCATTTTTTAAGTCACCAAATCTCAGCTTTAGGATCAAACTCAGTTCAGGGACCCACTAGCACAGAGCTACAGCGTAAGGCGTTGGCTCAAAACCACCACACAGCACACTCAAAAATCGTCCCAACAAGCTCTAAGCAGCCAACAGAACAACGCATATTTGTCCAGGTCAACAGAGATTCTGACGGAAGAGAGTACCAAGGCCATACAGATGAGGTGACCCAACCAGATTTAGTGAGTATAGGAAGTAGTGGGTACTCTCCATCCTGCCTAACAGAGCAAAGCACCCTTCCCTGGAGGATTACACACACCCTCTCTAGGCTGGCAGAAAACGGCGGGGAGACAGCAGAGCTGAGCTGGCGATGAGGATGGGGAATTTCCATGCTTCCAGGCACTTGCGAGCACTTCAAGCGCCCCAGTCGCTATGTAGCTCTCAATCTGAGCGGCAGCCCCTTCTAAAGCTCAAACTAGTCCTAAGGATCCACTGGGGTCCCGCGGGGCTTCGCCACCGCCACTTAAGAGTTGTCCAAAAAGGGGGGTGGGAGGCACAAAAAAAAGCCAAGGCGAATGAACAAACGCGCCCCATAAGGCGAGGGCGCAGTTAAAGTGCCACAGTGGGGACAGTACGGGTGAAGAACGCGGCGGCGCTGACAACCCCAGCACTTGGGAATGCCAGGAAGGCTCGGGCGCCGGATGCCGTGACCCTGGCCGCACCGGAGGAAACCCACCAGGTCCCCACACCAGGAAGCCGGGGACCAGCAGCCCGCTCCCCGCCCCGCCTCTGCCCAACTTCCGCGCCCCGCCCCGCGCCCGACCCTCTCCCCGCCGCGCCCCGCGCGGGCCACACCAACCTGCGCGGCCGCAGGCTCTCCCCGGGACGGAAGCGGGAGCCCGCGGGCGGCGGGCGGAGTTAGTTGGAGGCTCCGGGTCCCTGGGCGGGGACAGGCTTAGCACGCGGCCCCGGCAGCTGCCGGCCTCCTTCCTCCCCGAGCTGCGCGCTGGGCTCCGGGACCGCCCGCTCCCTCCCCCGGGGCGGCTCCCGCCTGCGCCCGGGCCTCGGCTCCGCCTCCAGCCCTAGTAGCCCCGCGCTGGCTGCCCCGCGCGGCGGGTGCTTGGAGTCCCGGGCGAGTGAGAGGGTGGCGACTATCCCGAGGTCCCCGGGGAGCGTGGAGAAGGCCCGGGCCCGAAAGTCTCTGGGACGACGCGGCGGAGTCCCGGGTCCTTCCTGGGCAGCCCCGCGCGGTGGCCGCGCCAGCTGCGTGGAGAGAGGTAGAGGACGAGATCGGAGTCGGATCAGGGGCTGCTTCCCGAGGGGCGAGGGACCTCCTCCCTCCCCAGCGCCCTTTGGGCTGAGGCTCTGCCGGGCGGTCAGCACCTGGAGAGAGGACGCTGGTTTCGAACCCTTAGCTGAGATGTAATTTCATTCGAAGTCACCTCCCGCAGCCAGGTCCCTGAATTTGAACCACACACATAGGTTGCACGCGGTTTCCTGGCCAGAACCGCAAGACCAGAGGTTTGCCTCTCATGACTTCCTCCCTCCACCTGCTGTCCCTTTCTGCTCCTGAGGAGCACTCAGCTTTGGCACACAGGACAATCAGATCAGCCCCCTCTGGGCATCACCCTAAAGCAAGAGAAATAGGGCAGGATGAGTAAAACCCAGAAGTGTTGTGTAGTAGAGGTTTGGTCACGCGCGTTTACTATCTTCACCCCCCCCCACCACACACACACACACACAATTGAAGAGCTTTTAATAGAAAGAGGTATTTAAATCTCCCCTTGAGCAGTGGCTATTGGAGTGTTCATGGCGCCCTTGCTGTTCAAAGTCCTCTGCTTCTTTTCCAGAGTTCTACCTTATCTTTCATTTAATCTTATTGCCGCGGCAGATCCCTGAGCTACTGTGGCTCTACAACCAAGTGCTGGTTTTTTCAAGGAGCTCCTCTCTGCCTAGATCTATGGAGTTCTGTTTGGCAGGATTGGGGGATGTTGGAAGAAAGGTCACTGAAGATGTGGAGGAAGTCCCCGGAATGAGAGGAAGAAAGTGCAGTGGAAAGGGGGAGGTAGGGTGAAGGAGGCTATGCTCTCAAGCCACAGGGGAATTCCCAGAAAGAAAACCCATTTCTCCTTAGGGACACTACTTCAGTGACTATCACAGCATATCAAGCAGCAGTGGTGAGCCAGAGATAAATCAGGTTGACCACGCCAGTTTGAGCTTTATTTCTCAACCCAAATTCCAAAGAAAGCCTTTGACCCTAGGTTCTCAGGTAGAGATAAGAGATTCTTTGTAGAAACTAAATGTCATAAAAAGACTCAAGAAACAGGTTCAGTTTCTGATGAGGGCACGCTCACACACACACACACACACACACACACACACACACACACACACACGCTGATCTTTGGCATTGTTCCTAAGTCATTTCTTTACCCTAATCTAAATGAAACAAGCTCTTAAAAAACCCTCTACAAGCAAGGTGTCATTGAGATAGCCACTCTTCTGTGCTCTCTGTATTTATGCACACTCATAGATGTATTGCCTTCTGCAAAACAAACAAATGGTTAATTTTTTGTGAGAGAAGAAAACTTGATTTAGTGTTCTCAGGCTGTAGTGGACTGTTTTTTTTAATACAATACCTTCTGATCCCAAGAAATTTTCTTGTTCACAGGTGTGTGTGTGTGTGTGTGTGTGTGAGAGAGAGAGAGAGAGAGAGAGAGAGAGAGAGAGAGAGAGAGAGAGAGAGAGAGAGAGAGATACCATTAAAATGTCTAACTATACTCTTGTCTGATACCCTCAAGCTCCTGGTGGACAGTTTAGGGTTTCAGAATGCAAACTCAGTTCTGGTATCCTGGTTTGGTTTGGGCATTCTGTTGCTGTGATAAAACATACACAATAATCAACTTGGAAGGAAAGGGTTTGTTCAGCATACACTTTCAGGAAACTGTCTATCTCTGAGGGACTAGGCAGAAGCTCAGTCAAGAACCTAGAGGCAGGAATGCAGTTTCCTGGATTCTTTTTTTCTTTTTTTTTTTTTTTTAATAGCTTGCTCAGCTTGATTTCTTAGTTTTGAGCCATTTGCCTAGGAGTGGCACCGCCATTGGTGGGCCAGGATTTCCCACAGTCAGGAATACATCAAGACAATGCCCCCAGAGGCCAATCTGATGAGAGTATTTCCTCATTTGAGGGTCCCACTTCCCAAGTGACTCTAGTTTCTGTCAATTTGACAAGACTCACCAGCCCTCTAGGGAAGCCACCCCAAGCCTGCAGCCAAGGAACTTCAGGAGTTGTGGCTTCAGGGCATGCCAATTTGTATGTAGATAATTAGAAGCAAACCATATCAAAGCCTTCTACCACTGAAAGAATCATCCCCTATAGGAATAATATTAAATTAAAGTCCTTTCTGGTACTGTATGCTATCAGTTTAATTCTATAATGCTATGTGTAGTCATGGTGCAAACGATGTGCAGCCAGCCTACAGCTAAGAATGTGAGGCATAATTTATGGATAGCTGCATGTTCATAGGCAGTATTGTGGAGCAGATGGAGGTGCACATTTCCCCGTAAAGCTCCCAGTTGTTTTCTCAATCTGCCGTCATGTGATGTCATGTGATTGTTGCTTGCCCAGTTCTCCAATCTGACCCATCTCATAGAAAATTGTTAGGAGCAGCTCATGATGTACAACACCCGTGTTTGGTTTGGAAGATAGACATTCTGAGCACATGTGAGTAAAGACGAATTAGTGAAGAATCTTTCCTGTTTCCCTTCTGTTGGGCCATGTCTAAGAGACACTTCCTTGTGAGAATGGGTGTGGTAGAGAGGACTTATTCTGCAAATATTGGGGAATATGCAGGTCCATGAGCTTTCTGAGAAAAGAAGGAAACATAAATGCTTTCTTATTCTGTACTTCATGTATGACCTAAGAGTGACCAGCCTTGATCAAGAGCAGAAAGCTACATGGAAATCTAAGAATGAGCTAAGACTTGGTTGTATCAACCAGTCAAAATTGCTTATGCATATTTAGGATGGCAAGAGAAAATATTAATTTCAATTTACAAGTCGTCGAAAGGCACCTTGTGGCCCACATAATGAATAGCCCTGTGTTAAAAGTAATACATGTTTGTTCTTTCACAAATAAATTTTCCTCTGAAATACAGACATCTGTCAAGGACTCAATTATCTTTCCCTGCATGAGCTGTAAAAGAACATAAAGGAAATAATATACTATGCTGCTTATTTGAAAGAGATCAGGAGCATGCAGCTCCACACTGGCATGTTCTTAATTTCATGGTGTTAAGAAAAAAACTCTGAGCGTGGAACAGCCAAGCCCTTCCTGCTGTACTAGTGCAATTACCATCAGTGTATACATAGGAGGAAGGTTTTTTCCTCATTAAGTAGAATCACTAGACCACTTCCCTGTCTTACTCTACTAACCCCTGTAAGGAGAATGTGTACATAGAATTTCCTTTGAAAAAAAACAAAGGAATCACCACACTCTTGAGCTCCAAGATTATGCAGAAGAACAAGGGCATAAAGTGTATTTCACAGATGTAAATGGTCATTTAAATGAGATTAGACATTTATGAAATGTATGCATCAAACAGACCTCCCCAAATCGAAAAATGTATTAAGACATAGTTAAGCTGAGCTAGACTGGCTTGATGCAGTGTAAACGGGATGGCTCTGTTTCTGCTTTTTTTTTTTTTTTTTTTTTTCCTCTGACACACACTCCAGGGCCTTCCAGCTTTCACTGTAGGATGCACACATAAATAAAATAACAAAATATTTTGTAGAAAGCTCTGCCAGGTTAAGTACACAGAGCCTTCCTGAATACCCCATATTACCTTCTCTTGTGTCACTTTAAAATAGACTTGAAAAAAATTCTAAAGAAGAATATTTTAATAGCTTCCCAGAGAGCAGAATGTATTATCATTATGGTACAAAGGCCATCATTCATTTTTAATTCTCTGCTCCACAGGTGTTCCCTACCCAGGCTGTGGTTGACACTTAGAGGGCCTAATTATGATTCATACATCCCCCATTCCCCAGAAACTGGTCTTTCTAATATCACAGAATGCAGTTATTGAGAGGAAGAAAATACAGTTCAGTCCTCAAAGCCAGACACAGTGATCCTCAATCTTGTCCACACCTAGGGAGCTTTAAAAACCATGCCGCCTCAGCCAGGCCTCAGAACCTAATAAAGGGGAGCCTCTTGAGTGTGGGGTCCGAGGACAGGTATTTATTTGATCTTTCCAGATGTATTTTGTTTGTGTTGTTTCGTAATGCAGCAATAACACCCATCGGCAGGGAATAAACAAGTAAGAACAACTCTTTAAAACACAATAATATGAACTGCTTTGCCTCTTACATGCAATTGGTTGTGTTTGCTTTTTTATTTTTTTTCCAAATCAAAAAAGACGTTTATAAGGTCTGATAAGCTGTTCATATCACGTTATGTGTTCTCTATCACATTTGATGATTGTCTAGGATACTGGGTTTCATTCAAAATGAAAATCCAAGATCTGCTCTTTTCTTGGTGGCTTTGTGACTGACACCAAAGCCACAGATCACTGAAGAGAACCATTCTAGGGAACTTGACTCTTATAAATCTTAACTTCTCCTGGAGCTATTAAGCCAGTATTCAGTTTAGCAAATAAAACAGATATAATGCTTATAATTAATTTTCTATAAAGTCCAAAGTTTAGAAACAAAATAATTAGAAGGCTGAAGACGTCATGTAGATTCAGCACCAATGACGAATGAGAAGTTTGATTCAGAAAAGGAAGATTTAAATTCTTGGGGCAAGTTTATGTAATTAGTTAATATATACATGCTTGTAAAATGAAAAAAGCTGATGTCAAAGGGAATTCATGATAATAATATGCAATATTTGTATATGATACAATTAACACTGAACTTTCCCCATATAGTTTATTATTATGGGAATATGAAATTACAGAGGATCTATAAATATAAAGAGAAAATATAAAGAAAAATTATCTGTTGTTGGAAATTCATAAGAAGTAGATTCCCTTCTTGCAAGAGCAATGTGCCCCAAGACCTCAGGGAATATATAGTACAGCTGATAATACTGAACCTTACAGATCTTACTTTACACATATGTATCTGCAATAAAATTTAAGTTATAAATTAATAAGAAGGTAACAACAATGACTAATGATGAAGTTGAATAATTACAACCCCATTACTGTGTAAAGTTGTAAAAGTCATTAGACTGTATAATGGTTTCTGGAAGTTTTCATTTAGTATTTTAAGACAGGAGTCGATAGGTAACTGAAACTAAAAAAGCAAAAGCACAGTTACATAAGAACTATTGTGTTGGAGAAGCTCACTGGTCTAATAGGATCTGACTGGAGAATAGATATAGGAGGTCAATTAAAACCAAATGCTTCGCTCAAAGACTTGCTGAGATTCCCTGTAAGCTAAGAAATCAATACATCAGTAGTCACAGGGCCTAAATACCACTGAACATCTAGAAGGGTTTCTAACACAACTTTCCAAGATTTAGTCTTTTATTTCTGCTTTGTTTTCCTTTTGGAAATGTATTTAACTCGTCACTAACTGGATTGATTTTGTCGAAGAAACTAGCAGGGACCATATATTTGTCAAATAAGCAAAATACAAAATTTTACTGGTGTATCAAATGAGAAAGACTGAGAGACTCTTTTAAAACATCCATGTGTATGATTTCAGTATTGTCAAGGAAAAATATATTATGGATTTCCAGACTTTGCAAAATAATTATATAATATACTTATTGTTGGGAAAGGATCAATAGTATTTTCAAAAGGCATAATCTGTCCCCTTTGTTATAATATGCTGTTTCTTTTCAGTAACTTAGAAACTGAAGCAAACTTGCTACACAAATAGATTTTCATTTTCAAAACATATTTGAACGCTTTTCTCATTCTGCAGCTGTAGATTTGTGTCTCTATTTTAAGTTCTTAGTGGGACGGTATAAGAAATTTGGCTTCAGAAAAAAAAAATTCCCAGATGTGTAAAGAATGACATATTATCTAGCCCTATTTAGCAGCAAAATAAACCACATAAGAGTGTTGTGTTTTTTTGTAATTATTTCATTAAAAATAAGAAAAAGAGATTTTTCAGAGTTGGCATGCAAGGAGTCAGAATAACAAATTTTCATTGTTGTTTACCATTGTTAATGTGCTGGGCGATGTGCGCATTATTTCACTCTGACTCTCGGGGCCTTGAGGAAGGAGCTGGTTTGGAGCAGGTTTTCTTCAACATAAACTTATTACAGAAGGGTAATAATACAATTAGCACAGAACAGTGTTCCAAGATTCAAGCCTCATACTCTAGAAACCGTAATGGCTATAAGAAACAACTATTTCTAAACGCCAGAATTTTTCCCAATTTGTGAACTACAGACATATTGTTCCCTTTGTGGAGGGATATTGTCCTTGGATGAGAGACTGAGGGAAGTTATACTCTCCTTACAGAAGTACATGGTTCTTTTCAGGACAGAATGTCTACTGTGTCAGATGATTAAATATCTCTAGCAGGTATAGAGGGATTAGACAGGTCACACCCTGCCCAGGAAGTTAGCTTTGTTTCTAATAGCAAAGCAATAAAGAGAAACTATCAGTAGCCATGGAAGCATTGTGTAGGAAAAAAAGGGTTCCCAAACCAGCAGTGACAAATATCACAGTTCAAGTTTGTCCCCCTGCATTGTAACATGTTTTAATCCCTATATGATAGTCTTGGCTGAATGATTGAAAGGTGTGGGTAATGTTTGGAGGAGAGCCATGAAGACCATTTGCCATGGTAGTGACACTGAAGAAATGACATCACATTATCTGTAGAGCAGCCTGTGGTAGAGTTGCAGAGGATGGTTGTATGTGTTGGCGTTCTCTCTGCTGAGATGAGTATCTGACTAAAGTAGCTGAAAGAAGGAAGAGTTTGTTTTTGTCCCCAGTTTGGGGCACAGCCAGTCCATCATGGCAGGTATATGGGGCAGCCAGTCATGTCAGTTCTATAGTCAGGTGACAGAAAGGCAGATGTTGCTGCTTAGCCAGCTTTGTCCTACCTATTCAGTATAGCACACTATGCCATGGGATGGTACAGTTCCATTCAGGATGAGTCTTCCAAGTTCTGTTAGCCTTTCTGGAAACACACTCAAGGACACATTCACAATTGTGTTTCCATGGTGATTCTGAATCCTATCAAGTTTCCAATGAGGTTTATCTGTCATAGACAGGCAATGAGGAATCCCAGGGCTAGTTTGTAGACAATGTCATGATCCTTACATTGCTTGGGAAGTGGAACCTGGCTAAAGCAGCCCTTCTTATATCAGTCTAACTAGTTTGCAGATTAGAACAATGCTTGAGGGGTTGCAGGATGATTACTACATGCACTGTTAATGCTTACTTCCCTCTGTCTTTCATTTGTTATATTTTATAGAAAAAGGAATTGGGGAACTATTCTTAATCAACTGATATGTTTCATCTCTCTTCAGTATAACTATTTGAAATGGAAAATTTTGGTTTCATTGGAGACTCATGATGTTTTGCTGAAGCAGGCATGTGAGTGTACCCATGATATTTAGAAAGAATGTAAATATGACCCCACAGACAGTGTGAGATGGCTCTTGCATTGGTCCACCTTGCAGCAAGTTGCTGATCTTTGCTTGTCAGGACTTCCTAGAGACTAACTTGCTAAAGAACTTCTTGTGATATTCCAGCTGGTTCTTACCACCTCCATGGACTTCCATGGAGCCTCACAGTTTCTTCTGGATTGAGCTGCCACTACTGATTCATGTTTGGCATTTGCTGGTTAGACTGGACTGCTGTTGCTGATTCATGTTTGAAGTTTTAGACTGCTGATATCCTGACAACAAAGATTGGGATCTCCCCCCCAAAGAACCACTTGTAAACAGGTCCACAACCTGTTTCCTATTAATCTTTCTTCCCCCTACCTCTGGTAAGTGGGCTAGAAGGGTAGTTGAAACATTTAAGAACCATTACTGAAGTAGGTTTTGAAAAAAATCTAAGCCTACAACTATTAGTTAGTATTCTGTTGCACATTAATAAATATGGATTTTGTTTTCTACTCTATAACTTTAAAAAGATCTATTATGGTAGATCACAAATATGTTCATCCCTAGTATTCATAATCTATATAGATGTTACTCTATATAGCAAAAGGAATGTTGCAAGTATAATGAAGGTTAAAGATATTGAAATAATCTTATTCTCAATTATGTAGGGGGCTAATCCAAGCATAACAATCCTCAAAAATAGTATACAAAGGTAGAAAAGTTGACAACAAAATTTCAGAAATGCAAATATAGGCAGCATTTATGAGACATAAGGTGGATTGAATTAATATGGCTAGATTTTAAGACAAAGGAGGCCATAGCAGGTCCAGAGGTAGTTAACGTCAGACCAACAGCCAAGAAGGAAACAGGTTTTATAACTACAACTTAGTTAAGCTTATAAGCAACCCATAGCTAGACCATAGGTTCTCAACCAACGTTTCTCAGCTTGTGAGGCACCATCCCCACAGAAATCTCATATCAGATATCCTGCATATCAGATATTTACAATATGATCCATAACAGTAGCAAAATTACAGTTATGAAGTAGCAATGAAATGATTATATGGTTTGGGGTCACCATAACATATGGGACTGTATTAAAGAATTGCAGCATCGGAAAGGTTGAGAACCACTGATAAATCTTCAGAGGGTTGCATAAACCCACCAATACATATATATTTTTACCTAATAATATATGCTAAGATTCAGATCTACACAAAACTTATGATTTCTAAGAAATGTGTCCTATGTTGCTGTGTGGTTCTAGGTTTGTAGAAATAAGTTAAGGCAATATTAGAAGTGCCTATTCTACTGTTCTACTATGAGAACTGTGCTCTGTGCCTCTTTATCTTTGGCTCTCAGCACTTCTTACAGTATCAACATTCACAACAGTGGACAAAAGAGGAAGGATGGTAAAATGCTTCTAGTAAAGACAGGGAAATTCTTAAGGCAAGAAGTCCAATAGGTATAGAGTTGAGAAAACAAAGAGTTACACAGTCACGGTGTAGAGAGCCTTTCTGCATTATATTTTAGAGTCGATGGCAGCATGGTGGCATGCCTTAGTCTTCATGGCTCTCTCTCACCTCCCAGATCATCCATTGTCAAAAAGCATAGACAAAAGATTTCTGGATTATAGTTCTTTATTCTAAATAGATGGAGTATTATTTGTGTAGATGTTACTCATCTCTGCTGTGTGACTATTACTGGTAGAAATCTGTTTTTCTCATAGTCTCACCAAGATGCCTGAAATTTTACCTTACCAACCATCCATTCTCTTATATGGCTACTATCATTGTCCTAGATCAAATCACTATTTATTTTAAATATCTTTAACTTTAAAAATGTGTACGTTTAAGTAACAATAAAATAAACTCATAGAAACGTACCTGATTTAAGACATTGGATAATGCTGGAAACTCAGCAACACCTCATGCTTTACGGTCAATGGCACTCTTCTTTCCCCAAAGGTAGATATTATTCTGAGCTTTATTGTCTTTTCTTGCTATTCTCTGTATGCTTTCCACATTCAAATGTTTTTCTGAGTGTATCAGTTGCTTTTCTGTGATATTGATAAATCACCATGATAAAGGAACTCATAGAAGAAGAGTTTATTTGGTCTCAAGATTCTGCTTAGGGAGGGGTCCTTGATGCCAGGAGAGGCATAGCAGCAGGTGGCTGGAGCCTGAGACCTCACATCTTCACCCACATTCAGAAAGCAGTCAACAAACTGTAAGCAGATAAGATTATAAACTCTCAGAACCCTCCTCAAGTGGCACACTTCCCCCAGCAAGGCTCATAAGAGCTCCATAACTTCCTCAGAGTCACCTGTGGACCAAGCATTCAAAATGTAAGCATGTGGGGTCATGCTTCATTACAATCACCACACAAAGCATAATTGATTTTATGTGTTTTTGAAACAAATAAGAATGAAATAATCATAGTAGCAAACAAAACAGTTCACAAGGAAACACATAGGAACATGCATATAATTAATAAAATATAAAGAAATGCATATGTGTGTATGTAAACTAAACTAAGTTGTGAATTATGATTATTAGATTTCTGATAGCTTATACATTCTAGAGTGCCTTTTATGTTGATTCAGTGTCCTTTAATGATTTTCATCAAAGTTATTTTTTATATACCCCAAGATATTTATTGTCTCTTAATGAGTACTTGAATACTTTTCATTGGATCAAGTAATATTGTTAAAAATCACTTATACGCACATATTCTGGTGCAGGTGTAAGAGTTTCTTTAGGGAACACCTCAAGGGAAGAAGTGCCAGGCCATGAACTATTTCAGTGTGCAGTGTTACCAGGTAATAAAAAAAAATTGTCTTCCACAGCTATCGCACTAATTTCATCCGTATTAGCTTTCTAATTAAGAAAAGTAACTATTAATGACACTTTCTCCTTTCTTTCCCATCCCTATCCTGCCACAAGCTTTAATCTGCTTCTCTAGAAGGCTGCGTTCCACAGATATGTTCCTCACCACCTCAACCCAGTTCCTGTCAGGATGCTTCAGCCACATCCTATTACCTACACAATAGATACAGCTCTTGGCGCTTTTCAACATTCCCTATATTTGCTTTTCTCCAAAGCTCATTGGGCTAAATTGGCCAGCCTTTGCCCTGTTTTCTTTCTCTTCTTCAATCCATATTCTGTGCCCTTAAGATTTTCTTACTTAAATTTTCCCTGCCTGGAATACCTTTTCTCTCTGCCCCTAAATACTACTCCTTCTCAGGAAGCCCCATTGGTACCCACCTCTTCTGGGATTCATACCCTGTGTATTTCATCTGTGTGTCCTAAAACCTCGCAGCATCCTGCCTGCCATGTATCGCTCATTACAACACTGACTGGGAATTCACATATCATGAATTTATGGTGTACCAAGGAGAGAAAATAAGGCCTCCAAGAAAGTCAAGGGTTTGCTTTCAGAACAATACACCTATCAATCATCACTTTTATTCAGCGGGGACTGGACAATCATTTATCATGGGTGATTGACTGTAGAGGGGATCAAAGGTGGCCTGTGGCTTGGACCTGTTCCTCACCACTGTCCCTTACAACATGTGATTCTGTGTGACTTACTGTGAAAGACCAGCATGGAAAACACTATAGTTCAGTCTTTTCTTCTCACTAGGGACTGACAGAAACATATATGCTAGTCTAGTTAGCTTCCTTTCCCTCTTCTAAATCCATTGTCTCTTCAAGTTTGTAAGTCTGTTTGGACAATTTCTTGTCTGTAGGGGATTTCAGTGCCTTATTCCGCTGAGCCTAGCCTTCTTTAGTCTTCAAGGACAGTCCAGGAAGACTATCCGGTCCATCCCTTAACATTTTGATACTTTATATGTCAGAGTTTACCTAACTAACTTTTTTGTATATGAAACAGAACTTCAACTCAAGTGTCACAGATACTTGAACCCAGGTGTTACTAAAAGGCTACCTCTTGGTTGACAGGTGATAACTAAGGCTGACATAACCTTGACTTTAGTTTCTATTTTCATCTCCTACTTGGTGGGTATATTTTACATTCAAAGAAGGTTATTCTTTTCTTTGCTATATTTACTCATATCGTCAAGATTTATACTTGAATATATATATAACTGAAATATGTATTGTGATGACTATTCTGTTTGCTTTCATCCATCTACCAGTATTAAGTATAGTACAAAAAAATTGGGTGCATGAGTGTTGTTAGACCTCAGGGTGGGGCCGGGGATATCTTGCCTCTGTGACATTTCAATGTGACATAGGTCTCCTTGTTTTTGACCTAGTCTTTAGGCTTTTTGAACATTTGTTAATGTTTTCTGGCACTTAGGTGGAAAAAAACCTGCTTCTAATGCAAGGTAGTTTGACCTAGGATTATTTTTTAAAAAAATCATGCCTTAGTTTTCTAATCTTAGTATATTTCTATGCATAAATTCTCTTTTGATCCTGGCCTAATTTAAATGCTAATGTCTGTGTTCCTGTGGCCAGTCTCTTGTTCTTTCCTATATACCCTCAGAGCTGATCTGAGTGTAGAGATTCCATTCACTTCAAAGGAAGCTTCATGCTTGGATCTTCTCCACAGGGGTGCTCAGACTAAGACAAGAAATGATCCATACAGCTTTCTTCTTTCTGCATTTGGGGAAAAAGACAAAATAAAAATACAGACTTTCTCCACTGCATTTAACAGTCTAGGTGATTTAATCCATATTATATACTAGGGCTTTTAACACATGTTTGCTAGTCTTCTTAATGCTGGGACATTAAAGGTATTTCAGCATGGTAGAATATTCTCATGTAACTATTACTTTTGAACAGGCCTATTTATGTCATTGCTGTATGTGCATGAGTTGAGAATAGTCTCATGATGTGAGATCATAATTGACTATAGGAGGGATAGACATAATTTACATGCAAAAATATTTTAAAGGGAAGACAAAATATGTTGCTTTAACATGACCATGAAATGTCAAATAAGGCACCATTTTTAGTGGCTTACAAGTTGTTACTAATCTTTTTGATCCATTACCTCAGATCTTAAAATTATTGTATTTACATTGGATCTTAGAACATGCTTATTTCAGAGCTCAATGGTTTGGAGGTAGGAAATGGGATCACCGGGATTCTTCAAAATTTGAAGGGATTTTCCTTAGGTGTGCATACGCACAAACTTTTCCTTTGAATATTGATATGCCTTAAGAAGATTTAGATATAACTATCAGAATTTTAATTGGAGTACAACCATAACTCTTAGTTGATTTTTGGTTTTATAACCTATAAGCCACTTTCACATCTTTACTTATGTGAAACTCATATTCTTAGAAACAAAATTAATCTGACACATTTGCTTTTATACACAGGGGAACTTAGGATGGATAAATCTGATCTGGGTCTGAACAGAACTGGGAAGGAACAAAGTCTCGGGAATCAGGGTCTCTCTCAGTTTGTTCCTTTTAGTTTCAGATTCATTTGGAAATCTACTGATGCATGTACTTTACTGAGGAGATGATTTAAATCTGGCTACCTACTCTAATAGGTATATTTTGTAACTGATTCTCTTTCCTAGTGTTTTCAGGGCAGTGACATGTTTGCAAGTAACATAGAAGTTCAGTGGAGGTTAAAGCTGAATGCAGAGTGCTATTCTTTGTATTAACTCTACAAAATCAAGCACAATCATAATAACCATATTATATTTGGACAGTAAGACAAGAGAACCACTGTATGAGAATTTTTACCCTTTTCAGGAAAGCCATTTTAAATGATCCTTATAAATAGCAGGATGACAATATTTCATAATTAATTTATTATCTTAAAAAAAGAAGGTAACTAAGATACTCTTTTGGACTTCCTTGGAAGTTTGAGATAGAAAAGAACCCACAATATAATATACATGTATGTAATTCTTTAATGTGATATACATTTATCCATTTTATCTATGTATGATTAGCCCTTTATTTTGCATGATGCTTTGCATCCTACATCTCAAATTAGGCTTTCTTTCTTTCTTTTTTTTTTTTTCAGGGAGTTGACACTAAATAGGATAAACGGTCTGCTTCTAGAATAAAAAAGGAATTTTCAAGAACGAGTCCATGAGGCTGGTTTATTCACCAGATATCTATTAGATATTCACAATATGCCAATTACAACTCTAGCATCTATGAAGCACCAGTTTAATTAATAGAAAAGGTATGTCTGAAAAGACCCTATCTGTCCACATTTAGTCTGCAAGAAACTCAGGGCTCTCATGTACTCTCAGGAAGAGCATGAAAAGCTACTTTAATAATAGCAAATAAGGTCTAAGTTGTTGAGATTCTGAGTAATCACAGCTTTCTCAGAGGCCCTGATGAGAGGACAGAGGGAACCTAGTTCAGGGTCCTTTCCAGGACCAGACTTGACAAGTTTCAGTCTGGGGATGCAGCCAGAACCTTGAAAGAGTTAAGGTTTCAGTGCCTGGAAACTTGGTTTTTACTCCCTGAAGACACTAGAGTGATCATTCCTAAGACCATGTGCTCAGTCTGCAATGCTCTTGAGATGCTCTGTGCTCCACTTGGGTAACATTGCTTGATTAGCCTCCTGCTGGCTTCACCTCCTTGTATGATAGTTTCTACCGACTTTGTCTCACATCTCCCTTGGAACTGGTATAAAAGATGCTGGCAAGGATGTGGAGAAAGAGGAACACTCATCCATTGCTGGTGGAATTGCAAGCTGTACAACCACTCTGGAAATCAGTTTGGTGGTTCCTCAGAAAATTAGACATAGTACTACCAGAGGATCCAGCAATACCACTCCAGGGCACATACCCAGAAGATGTTCCAACCTGTAATAAGGACACATGCTCCACTATGTTCATAGCAGCCTTATTTATAATAGCCAGAAGCTGGAAAGAACCCAGATGTCTCTCAACAGAGGAATGGACACAGAAAAAGTGGTACATTTACGCAATAGAGCACTACCCCGCTATAAAAACAATGTATTTATGAAATTCTTAGACAAATGGATGGATCTGGAGGGTATCATTCTGAGTGAGGTAACCCAATCACAAAAGATGCTATACCTCTTAATAAGCTTGCTTGATATAAGACATAGCTTGTGTGAATCTCCTGATCCAAAACTTCCCTATGTCCTCGTCTTCTGATGACCTTGTCCTTGCTCTTAGGACCTATCACAGAGTGACCTGCTGAGCTGGTCTAGGTGACTTACCCTTTCTTTCAGTACTGCCATTTCAACAATGATAGAAAAAAAATGATGAGTTTTATAAACCTCCCGATTCGCTGACATTAGTCATGTTGGTGGCAGCAAGTTGATTTTTTTGTTGTTGTTGTTTTTGTTGTTGTTGTTGTTGTGGGTTTTTTTTTTTGAGACAGAGTTTCTCTGTTTAGCCTTGGCTGTCCTAGAACTCACTCTGTAGACCAGGCTGTCCTCGAACTCGGAAATCCGCCTGCCTCTGCCTCCCAAGTGCTGGGATTAAAGGCGTGTGCCACCATTTCCTGGCACAGCAAGTTATTTTTAAAATTACTATTTTGAGGCTGGAGAGATGGTTCAGCAATTTAGAGCACTGGCTGCTCTTCTAGGGGACCCATGTTCAAGTTCCAGGGCTGATATGTCCACTTAGAGAAATCCCTAACTCTTGTTCTAGGAATTCTGATAACCTTCTATCATTCTATGGGTACCAGGGATACATATTATACACACACACACACACACACACACACACACACNAGAGAGGCAAAACACTCATATATATAAAATAAAATAATAAAAAAATCTTTAAATTATCATGGTTTTATGTACACTGGCAATAAAATAAATACTATTTTGCTTGAATATGTCAAAGATAATTTAATGAAAATAGTCTTTATAACATTTGATATTCTAAAGTTGCATTTTTCTTGTGTTTGTGTGAAAAAAAATGTAAAAAATTCCTGAGCACATCCACACACAAGGAACTAAATTGCTACAAAGCATTCAAAGATTGCCTGAGCTTTGAGCCAAAGTGCTCAGGGTTCTTGTGGAGTGCCATTTCCACTTAAAAATAATTACCCAGATGGGCAGGGTTAGGTTGGTGATATAGCTCATTTGGTAGAGTGCTTGCTTTTGCCTACAAGGTTTTGGATTATATCTTTCTCCAGCATTGCACAAACCAGGAGTAGTGTTGTCTATCTTCAACCTTAGCTTAAGAAGGAATGGCTGATCAGAAGTTCAAGGTTATGCTTGCTACTTGGTTACTTAGCCGCACACAGGGAGTGCCAGACCATCCTGGTCTATGAGATCTTCTGATTCTATGACCTTCATTATAGCTCTACTATTTGAACTTAGGAATTTGACAGATATTGTCTAACAAGTAAAAACTGTAGGTCTGTGCTATTGCCGTTATTCTTAGTTGTCTACTAGAACTATATGGTAAGACTCCAGTGCTGATGACACAATACATTTTAGATACAGGACACAGAGAAATCAAACTAGAACTGAGTTTGAGACTCCCTCCTTGTTGGCTAATGGTCATAGTGCTAGAAGGTGATGTACAAGCTGCCAAAGGAGAATAGACATCAATGGTCTTGGACAATGGTGTACACTTTATGTTGCAATACTGACCTGGCAAGCAAGATATGCCAAGTGTACAAGAGACACATGACTGTTTGTGGATAATCACCTCCTTTCTGGTTGGATCTGAGGCCTGCTTCGTGGGAAGGAATTCATTTCTTGTACTAAAAACTGAATCAAAAGCCTATGACTAGAGAAGTCACAAGTCCAACGTGGTGAACCCAGCACTGTTGTTTCTCTAAATGGATAAGTAATTAAACTGCTTTCTAAGTGTTTAAGGATTTGTCTATAGTCTAGTGTTCTTTTAGTCTTGCTAAGCTTCCTTTGCCATGGCTGGAGGTCAATGCAAAGGCTCATAACTGTACAGAGTCCTAAGAATAGGGACTGTTTAGTGCTTTGTTCTGAACAAGACATCTATTTTTACATCTACTTATCAACCATCACAGAATTATGGGTAGGAGGAGTCTAAGAACCAGACAATGGAGATGAGAGTTGTAACATGCTATCTTCTGAATGTGATCCTCTGAATTGTCATTTCATGGCAATGACAAATGCAGAGCTACTGTAGCTACTTGCACAGGACACACAAAGAATTACCAACACAGGAGGGGAGCTAGTTGGGAAGCGGGGTGGGGCTGAGAGAGTGGAGTAGGGGTGAATGTAATCTCAATGCTTTGTACAAGAACAAAACTGCTGAAAAATATGGACCTGAAGTTTCCAAGGAAATGAAAGGGTGAAACACAATAACTATAAAGTTTAAAACAAAAATCTGAGTTTTAGAAAATTGATACTTGTCAATACTTTCAAATGCCAATCATTACATTACAACTTTTTATGTTGTCCAATGAAATGTTTCTGTTTTGGCATTTGTATAACTCAATGTACAGTATTTTTCATCTAATGTTTCTTTTTCTTTTTCTTTTCTTTTTTTTTTGGGGGGGGTGGGGTCGAGACAGGGTTTCTCTGTATAGCCCTGGCTGTCTTGGAACTCACTTTATAGATCAGGCTGGCCTCAAACTCAGAAATCCGCCTGCCTCTGCCTCCCGAGTGCTGGGATTAAAGGTGTGGGCCACCATGCCCGGCTAATGTCTCATGATCTTACAAGGTCACCCTTGGATAAAATCAGGAGTAGCTCATTTTAATATAGAGTGAGAACACATATTTATATCATTTGTGATCTCATAGTCATGGATTTAACAGGCATTAAAACGCTTGTAGTGTAGATATAGCATCAAGAGAAAATACCCACCATCAACTGAAAACACAATGAAAATATCTTATCCTTTTCCAACTAAACATTTTCACGGGGCCACTTTTTTCCTCTCTGCCTCTTCCAAGACATTACATGGGAAAACAGAGGAAGTGACATTGATCTCTACAATGGCAGTGGATCCCAGCAACAACTCTTTCCCCTAAACACTGTGTTCTAGAAAACACAGTTGCATGAAACATGGAATTCACAGAAACCTCTGAAAGGTTTGTTAGTGCTTTTTCTAAAACCATTCTTCTTTTCATTCTGTTGTATGTGTATGGGCATTTGCCTGTGTTTATGTCTGTGAGCCACATGAGCTCAGTGCCTGCGGGGCAGAAGTGGGATTCAGATTCACCGGAAATGGATTTACAGATGATGGTGAACTGCCATGTCAAGACTGAGAATGCAATCCTGCCTTGGGAGAGCAGCCAGTTGTCTTAACAGCTGAACTGTCTCGATCTTTTTAAAGATGTTACAAGTAAATATTTAAACTTTTCCAGCTTGAAGTTTAAAAAGTATTTTCAGTAGTCATTGAGAATTTCATACATTTTTATCAGATTCGCTTTGTCCCAGCTCCTCCAAGATCTACAACCCCCACTCATACCTACCTAACTCTGTGTCCTCTTCTTCCCCCACTACCCCCTCCCCTCTCTCTCTTTCTTTCTTCCCTCTAGGTCTGGTTTGCGCTGCTTCTTTACTACTATATGTGTCATTCTGCACTTGAACTAGTGAGTTTACCAGGCTCCACAACACTAACTCTGTGGAATGGGAAGTCCATTCCACATATGAGCATATGGTCCTAGCATAAGCTCAGCGTCTTCTGTCTTCTGAAGGCCTTTGTGCTGCATTGTGACTTGGCAGGCAGTACCAAGTGGTAAGCAGAACACACAACCTGAAAAAGCTCACTTCTTTTGTTATGTTGTTGCTGTTTTACATAACAGGAATTCTCTAAGGAGCCCTGGTTGTCCTGGAACTCTGTAGACCAGGCTGGGTTTAAATTCAGAGATCCAATGCCTGTTGAGTGCTGGGGTTAATGTCATGCACCGCCTTGCCATTCTCACTTCTTATAGATTAAGTTAGTCCATTCTGGAGGGCAGTTCACAAGGGGCTAACCTCTTAAACACTGTTGACATATCAGCTCTCCAACCGGCGAAACTTGGGGAATGCACTCACCATAATGTGTGTGCGTTTATTTGCTGACTCAGCTCTCTCTGTGAATTTCTCGTTTCTTTTGCACATTTCATGGCTGCATTGTTTGCATTCCACTGTGAATTTTGAGAACTTTGGTTTTCCACTCTAGCCTCCCAGAAGGTCACTAATATTCACCTTTTTCCTCTCTCCCCTGTAGCTAGTTCTCCTTTTCATCTTACTGTCTCAGAGGAGTAGGTTTAATTTTGATGAAACCCAAACTCACCAAATTTTCCTTTTAGCAATTGTGCCTTTTCATTCAGAATCCAATAATTTCTTGCCCAATCCAATATCTTGATGTTTTATCTGATAGTTTTTTCAAGAAGTTGTAGCTTCATGGCATACACACACACACACACACACACACACACACACACACACACACACATCTCCCTGATTCATTTTGAGCTGAGGTTATATGAGGCCTGGGAAAACACAAGATGTCTAACTTAGTTCTGTATAGGGCTATCAACTCACTCTCCATTTGTTACAAAGTTTATGTTTTGATACTTGTGAAACATAAGTTGAATATATGAGTGTGAGTGTATTAGGAGATTATTTCTGATGTAGAATCCGTCTTTTTTTTTTTTTTTTTCTTCCTAGTCTGTGAGCAGACTGATTCTTCCACTTCATTCCTTCTGTTAAAATTTGACTTAGGTATTTTTGTTCTTTTATGTTTACATCTATATTTTGGGGGAAATGTTGCCTTTTATCTGTTTATGAACCAGTCATTCTGAATGCTAAAATTTGTTCAACCTTTGATGGAAACCACAGTCAGTGCTCATATCAATTCGACAAGTGGCTTGTTTACTCTGTGTGTGTGTGTGTGTGTGTGTGTGTGTGTGTGTGTGTGTGTGTGTGTGGTGTGTGTTTTGTGTGGTGTGGTATGGTGTGTGTGTGTGTGTGTGTGTGTGTGTGGTGTGGTGTGGTATGTATGTGTGTGTGGTGTGTGTGTGGTGTGGTGTGTGTGGGGGGGTGTGGGTGTGGGTGTGGGTGTGTGTTTAAAAATCTAAAAACACGTTAGGAGAATGTATTCTGTAATCTTTATACTCTGGCAATACTGTTGTTTTATTTCCAGGATAGACTCGATTTGGTGGTATTGTTTCATGCATACTTGAAAGGAATCGGTGTTGTTATTGTTGGTGGCATGCTCACACAGCCTGTTAGATCCTATTTGCAGATTCATCTGTATTCATCATTTTATTTCTGGCATAGCTTTCTGCCAATTATTGAGAAGGGAGTTGAAGTCTTCAATTATTATTCTGTGGATTTGTCTCTCTTTTATGCCACTCTTTTCTCTTCCTCCACATCATGCCTTCCATTCCTCTTTTTCCTTAGCCCCCTCTCTCCCAACTTCATTTTCTTTCTGAACTGTTAAGTATTTTTCCCAAATATAAGAGCCAAATATATGATTATACGAGCCAAATGTATGATAGTGTCCAGTGGACCCCAGCCACTTACAGTTAGTAATGAGTCTTGGCTAATTCTGTATCTGATACTTGGTGTATGACTTAGCAGGCAGGGAGGGTCCACCCCATTGCTCCCCGGTAGCATGATGTTTCAAGCTAGCACATTCAAGAGATCTATCGATTCTATAGGCACTTTAAAGGCTTATTTTGCTTTTGAACTAAATGTGAAATATTCTCCTTTATTTACTACCCCTTCATTACTTCAGAGCTGGCCATCATCAATTCAGAACTAGCTACCATGCAATTTTGCTGATTATAATTGTTACAAGTTGCTTTTATGGAGAAAAACTGAAAGACTCCATAGTGGCTATGATTAGAAAGTATGCTCTGGGGCTGGAGAGATGGCTCAGTGGTTAAGAGCACTGGTCTACAACCAGGGCTACACAGAAAAACCTTGTCTTGGGAAAACAAAACAACACAACAAAAAGTCTATTCCGGGGTAGAGAGATGGCTTGATGGTTAAAAGCACTGACGGCTGGCTCTTCCAGAGGTCCTGAGTTCAATTCCCAGCACCCACATGGTGGCTCACAACCATCTGTTATGGAATCCAATGTCCTCTTCTGATGTGAATGAAGACAGAGACAGCACACTCATATAAATTAAGTAAATAAATCTTTAAAAAATGGAATGTATGCCCTGAAATATGAATAACAATTTGAGTTCTGGAAACATGTCTCACAACTTATTTTAATCTTTGTGGACCAATGCCTTTTTAAAAACAAAGAAAATGGTAGTGTTGCTCTGATAGGGTTTGTGTGAACATTAAAGAGCCCACATAGGTTTTGTGCTCATAACATGGTTTGCTATGGAGTAACACCAATAACTAATTCTTTTGACCTAATAAAAATAACATCCTTGAGACAAGTGAAGGGCATGCAAAATTGCATATGTTATAGGTTTTATTGTAGTTTGAATAGAGAAAAATGATACAAGAAGTGGCTTCTTTTGCACATGTATTAGAAAATGTGAATGAGAACATTGAAAGCATCATTATTAACTGCATCAACACTGTGGGAAAAAGAAACAATGCCTTTCAATAGGAAACCAAATGAGTACAAAGCTGCTTCTTCACAGTGAAATATTATACTGTGATCCAAATGAATGATACGAAGCAATATAATATGGACATAGCATAGCAATACGATTGTAAATGGAAACTGCTTTCAACTGCACCTTTTATCTCTTTCTCTGAATGTAAAACAATAAAATACTTATGTACCTTTTAAGAATATATGAGCTTTTTAAAAAAGAATATACAAAATTGTGCATATAGTAAACTACATTTTATAACATTAATAAGCATAGGATTTAGGATAATATTTGCCTTGAGTAGGAAGTGCTTGGGAAACAGATTGGGGTAGACATGCTGTCTACTGTAAATTATTTTCAATTTTTTTCGCTTTATTTTGAGTGATGGGTTTACTATTATTTATAACTCTAAAACATTATGAAATTCAAAAATCACCAATTAAATACAAGCAGATAATTAATGGACCAGTGATTAGAATGTGTCCTTAATTACAGACTAGGATTTCTCTAGCTAGGTGCACTGCAGCATCAGTGAGAGATGAAGAGGAAGTGAGATTTGTATCACACAGAGTTTATGGACATAGAACATACATGGCAGCAAATGCTGCTTCTGTAGCAGAAGCAAACACAATGTTACCTATGAATGTTAAAATCTTGAACTTATTTTCATCATAGATTTGAATATGAGTTATGCAATTGAATTTCTAAATAAGGTTTAGTGTATACTTATTATTGACATCATTTAAATAGTCCTCAAAGGGTCCATGAAATTATTTTCTAAATCAAAGGGTTTTGTTTTTTATGCACAGTTAGGGTATTTCATGAGTGTCTCCATCATTCTTTTCCTAGGTTCCTTTATTCTAAGATTCTTGTGTGATGCTGGGATACCTAAAGGATGCTGGGATGATCTGAAGTTATGTCTCACAAATATAAAATTCTGAGGATCAGAAAGTTTAACCTATATCAAGACATTAATTTCATTGTATCAGGCTCAATCACAAAGGTATAGGAGATCTTTCTAGAGCCCTTGTGACATGTAACACAGAGATTAACTGCAGAAGCAGACAGGAGAAGCGAGAATTTAAATTTAATTCTGATAGCAAGCCAAGCATTAAAGAGATTAGCCAATGTGTGAAATAATGACACGTATAATTTCCTTCCACTGTGGAAGGTGCAGAATTGTCTCATAAATACATTAATTAGTGTGACCATGCAATGCGTTTATGACTAAGAGTTTTTAATGATGTCTCTCTCTCTCTCTCTCTCTCTCTCTCTCTCTCTCTCTCTCTCTCTCTCACACACACACACACACACACACACACACACACACACACACACACACACCTTCTTGTTTTACTGTCCAATGCTCTGACATTGGAACTTTAATTCTTCCTCTTTTACATTTTACTTCCTTGGGACAGCACTGGGCAGGTACAGCCTACTGAGGGGTGTTCAGAGAAAAGGAGCAGAGCCCTCCTAAAGAGATCATTTCCTGCTTCCCTCCAGAGAATAGGCAACCATCACATTAAACTCCTTTTCCTTTCTTGTTTTTTCTGTCCCCCACCCCACCCCCCGCAGCTAACCAAGTGAAGTCCACCATGTCTGACACAATACAAGGCCACCTTTGCAGTCACCTGAGCTTGGATTTCTCAGCTTCCATTACAGGGGAGTGAAAGAAACTATGATTTTGTATAAACTATCTAGTCCCTGATATTCTGTTACAGCAACAGATTGTGAAAGAAATCCCCAATAGATTCCTTTCCCATCAATAAAATCTCCTTGGGATGCTAAGTAATTTATTAGAATATAAAGGGATTCACAGAACAAAAGCTGTGTGAACTGCTGTTTTCATTTAACCTGCCTTAGCTCTATATCCCAACTCGAACTACACTGAAGTTCAGGAGACATGAAATACTGTCATGTCTCACACTATATTGAGCAGCTGGGAATTTATACATAACTGAAAGGAAATGTGAAGCATAGAAGGTTGTCAAGGTGACGGGCTTATGAGGCAGCTCAGGTAGACTCTTGATTAAGAGGAAGTAGGTGAACTGGAGCTCTGTATTAGGTAGGTTGATGGTCAAATTCTAAAGTAATAAACTCAAAATTTTCATCAAAATGGCATAAATGACAGCTTCAGGGGGCAGGGTGGAAAGAGGGCATGGTCATGACAACATGAGAAGGAGACAAGGAGAAATGGCCATGAATGTGTGCTCTTCCCTAGTTCATTTCCGCTGGATTTTCCTGACTTGCAGGAGGTGCTGGGAGTTCATTGACAGGAAGTCCAGAACACTGGGAACAGGATGGAAGTGTTGTTTAAAGTCTGCAGAAAGAAACACACACAGTGAGGAATGTTCAGACACCTGGCAGATACATACAAATCACGGCCCATGAGCTCCTGGTGGGAAAAACCCTGTATTTAATAGATAATCTCCATTTCAATATTTGATGACGCCCCAAGGCATGGTCCTTTCTTATTACTGCAGTGAGATGGGTTGTACTTTTCAGCATTTATAAAACTTTCTAGGCCTTTCCTTAAATCCCATGGGAATATAAATCTGGGTAGTAAAGTCAACAAGAAATGCATTTTTAAAAGGAAATTGCACTGTGTGAAAGGTTGGATAGAACGAACTGAAATATATGTATACTATAATATCTAATATTAGTTTAAAGCTTTTTATTTCATGAAACTACTGAGAAAAATCTTTATCCTCTGCCTTGATTTTCTCTTTTCTTAAATACTGCTTTTATTGCTTCAAGAGACAATTTTGTGTGTGTGTGTGTGGTGTTGGTGTTTGTAGATTCTCATATCCAGCTTTTCATATAATTAACAAACTCCAACTCAAACCATTTTCAAGAAATTCTGCTCTTTCAGGCACTTGTCTGGTGCATGTCCCTGAATTCTACCTGGCTTTATGTAGTCAAGTTGTAAAGATGTTTGTATTAGGCATAAAATACCATGCACACAACTGAATACATAATATGCACCTGTGTCCCTGGTGTGTACAAAGCTTGTCACTCCTCTCTGCCCTTCTCTCATGCTGGCATTCTGTTTGGTTTGGAATCTTAGATGGCCATGGTTTTATCTTCTATTTTTGAGGTACACAAATACAGATATTATCTTATTTATGGTAACAAGAAAGCATGACAATCTTTAAAGATAGGTTTGAAGGATGAGAATTATCCCATAAATCCCTGCAGGCATAAGAACTCTTCAGGAGTCCCTTACTGTTATATCCCACACTTCCCTCAGCCCACTCATGAGTCCAAATAGCTCATCCTCAATTTCATTGTGTCTGATAGAAAGAGAATCATGTTGAGAGCCAAGCTCTCATCCAACTGGGCACAGTTTTCAAATTGATGTGCTGAGCTGCTAATAATAAAGAGGAACGAATTGATTTTGAAAAGTCAATACAGTATGAACTACTTGGCTATGAAGAAAGTGCTTAGAAGTTCTATGTTCTGTCACAATTTTGTATCCATATAAACAAGGAGGCACCAAGAGCATCCAGTGGCTTCTTCTCCTTATCTCTCAGAAGCAGAGACATATTTTTCTCCCTTGAACAGTGTGTAACACAACAGTCTTCTCCATTCTAGCTTTGCTTTAAAATGAACCCAAAGGAAGAAAAAAAAGATTATATGCAGGCAATTTGGGAAAGGAGATATTTTTAAACATTTGATGTTGAATTATAGTAGCCTACACAATAAAAAAAAATGCTTTACTTTCCTATTTTTGTACAGATTTGTAGTTTCATAAGCTAAAATGAACTGGATGAATTTGATAGCTGGTGTCTGGTTCTCCTCTGATCCAAAACAGGAAAATGTTTCTACTCTGAGAAAATGTACAACTGATCTTAAGATCTTTATGTTCAAGGACCTTTTATATCAGTGATGTATTTGCGGTTAAGCCTATTTTTTCCACATTTTGTTCATCAAACATATTAACTAACTTTTGTTTCTTATTAAGAAAATTTGAACCAATACAGTGTATTGGTCAGTATGGTAAGGTGTCTTAAGAATGCCACAAATATTCAAGGAAATGACACATTTTGAGTGTATTAGTTTAACTTCATGTAAGCCTTTTTATGTGAGATTGTGTATTGTCACCCACATTTCTTAAATAGATATTTGTTTAGTTTTGAGTGTGAGATCATTTGCATATATGTTAAAGATGTGAATAGACTTGTATGATCTTTAAGTTTTTATGTATTATTTTTTAAAGAATAATTGCCTGAGAGCCAAAACCCTTAGGTAGATATCCAAACTGAGCAAAATTTATTCATATAAATTGTACTGTTGGAGGTTGTGATGGTTGGTTGAATGCTCTTCCAGAGGTCCTGAGTTCAATTCCCAACAACCACATGGTGGCTCACAAACCATCTGTAATGGGATCTAATGCATTCTTCTGGTGTCTGTCTCAAGACAGCTATAGTGTACTCATCTAAATAAAAATAAATAAATCTAAAAGAAAAGAAATGTAAATAAATAAGCAATAGAAAGAGAGAGAGAGAAAGGAAGAGAGAAAGGAAGAGAGAAAGAGAGAAAGAAAGAGAGAAAGAGAAAGAGAGAAAGAAAGAAAGAAAGAAAGAAAGAAAGAAAGAAAGAAAGAAAGAAAGAAAGGCTGAAAAGTCATGCAGTGTAAGTAGCACTCCTCCATGGCCTTCATGGCATTTCCTGTGTCCAGAATCCTGCCTTGAGTTCCTGCCCTGACTTCCCTCAGTGTGGAATGTGAGCTGAGAGCTATAAGATGAAAAAAACCCTTTCTTCCTCAAGTTGCATTAGGCTATGATATTTTATCACAGAAACAGAAATGCTGACTAAGACATGAATTGATATCAGATGTAGGATCTTGCTGTGACAGGTCTGACCATGATTGGAGAAGAAGTGTGAAGATGCTTTAGAACTTTTGGCTAGAAAAACCACTTGGTGTCCAAATGCTAGTGGGCCATTGTGAGAACTTGGAAGATAGGAATGTTGAGTGCAGTACAGAAGATAGAGCCCAAGTGTGATAGTTTGAATGAGAATGGCCTTATAGTTTCATATTTGAATACTTGGTCCCTAGTTGATAGAACTTTTTGGGAAGGATTGGGAAGTGTGGCCTTGTTGGAGAAGGTGTGGCACTGGAAATGGGCTACAAAGCTTCAAAAGACCCAGGCAATTCCTAGTGCTCCCTCTCTGCCTTGTGGTTATAGATCAAGTTGTGAGCTCTCAGCTGTTTCTGTGCTTAGACATAATAGACTCAAATCCTATGGAACTGTAAATCAAATTCAACACTCTCTCTTGTAAGTGTCTTATCATAGCAATAGAAAAATAACTAAGACACCTGGCTTATTAAGTTGTATGGGGAAGTTCAGATTCTGTCAATGTTGAGTAATATTTTAAGTTAATAATCTGTGGTTTTAGTCAGCTGGGGGATGAAGAATCAGCAACCAGCAAGAGAATAGAGCCATAAAGTGAAACAGTATATCAGCTGTGACTAAGAAGATACCAGTATCACTGAGGCAACATTTATTTTGGAAATAGTTTCCTGTGTTAGGCACATAGAAGCTGTGGTCCAGAGAGGTCCGAGATTAAAATTCTTGCTGGTATCTGAACTTGGTAATGTGTAAGAGTTCCCCAGGTGTTACCAAATTTGAAGGCATGGAAAGAGTCAGAAAGAGTGCCTGAGGCTTGGCACTGTAAAAGGCCAGAAGAAGCCATTGGTGAAAGTGCAGCCTCAATTGCAGCAGGAATCCCAGCATTTTGGAGATGTCAGTACCATCAGCTGATGCCCCAGGACAGAGCAGATGTGGAGATGTGACCAGATCCTGTGAGACAGGCGGCACATGTGGAGTGGATCTGACCAGATCCAGTGAGACAGGCGGCACATGCTGTGGAATGCAGAGCTGGAGATGAGCCACCTAAACTCTTTGAGGCCAGAAGATCAGGAGTCTGTCCTGTTGGACTTTACACCGTTGCTTTTCTTTGATTGTGACTATGCCCTCCCTGTGTCTTCCCTCTTGAAGTAAGAATGTATTTACCTTCTTTTGTGCTTTTTCCAGAGCCCAGAATTGAGGCACCTGGTATACTTTAGAAACACTTTGATCTTTGCCAAATGCTAAGACTTGGGTGTTTTAAAGGGAAGGAATTTTGAAATTATTTGAATTTTTAAAGACTGTGGGATTTTTAAAGCCCAGAATGTGTTTTTATATTAGGATACTGCTATTCATATGAGAACTCCAAGATGAACAAGAAAGGAAACGTTATGATTTGATAGCTATGCATTTGTGTGTCATGTTGACAAGGGCTCAGTTGTGTGTGTGTGTGTGTGTGTGTGTGTGTGTGTGTGTGTGTGTGTATTAACTTGATACAAACGTGTAATGAGGGAATCATAGTCAAGAAAACATCTCCATAAGAACAACCTGTTTGAAAAACTGTGGGGTATTGTCTGGATTAGTGATTGATGTGAGCAGCACTAGCCCTGGGCAGGTAGTCCTGAGTTGTACAAAAAGGCAGGCTGAGCAAACTGTGGGGAAACAAGGCAGTAAGCCGTGATTCTATGTGGTGGTTGTCGACCTTCCTGTTGCTGCAGCCCTTAAATACAGTTCCTCATGCTATGGTGTGCCGCCACCCCCCCCCCCCAACCATAAAATCACTTCCTTGCTACTTCCTAACTGTAGTCTTTCTACTGTTATGTAAGTCCCTGATATGCAAAGACTTAGAGGGTTACAGCTCACAAGATGAGAAGCACTTAGCATAGTGTCTGTGGCCTCAGTTCCTGCCACCAGGTTCCTGTCCTGACTTTCCTTAGTAAAGAAGTATAACTTGATACTTGAAAGATGAAATAAACCTTTTCCTTTCCCAAGCCAGTTTTGGTCATGGTGTTTTATCACATCGAACTCTAAGGCAGGAGGCTTAGATACTTAACAGTGTAACATTTTTTTTGGTGTGTGTGTGTGAACCTTTTGTTTTCCTTTTCTAAATTTCTCTCTGGTTGTGTGTGTGTGTGTGTGTGTGTGTGTGCGCGTGCATGTGTGTGCATGTTTGAATGTGTGTGTGTGGTGGCCTATGGAGATGTCATTAGACAAGAAAGGAAACGTTATGATTTGATAGCTATGCATTTGTGTGTCATGTTGACAAGGGCTCAGTTGTGTGTGTGTGTGAAAGGTTTATTTCATCTTTCAAAGTCTTCTTCCTTGATTTTGGCAACAGGGCCCCTCATTGGCCTTCTATGTCAATTCATCTAGCTTGCCAAGCACTCTAGGCTGACTGACCAGTGAGCCACCAGAATCCTCCTGTCTCTACCTCTCCAATGCTGGAGTTAAGCTTTCACTCCACCAGAGTCAAGTTTTTGTGGTTGCTGTTGTTACTTTGTTCTGTTTCATTGTGAGTCCTAGGGACTGAACTCAGGTCCTCATGCTTGGTAAAACAAGCACTTCAGTGACTGAGCTCTCTCCCTCTGGCCCCTTAATTCCCCCTTTAAAAGTTCAAGTTTTTTGATTGTTTGTTTGTTTGTTTTCTTCAGAATATGACAGAGAAAGAAAACATTCCAGATTTTAAATGAATGAATCCATTCAATTTCATTGCTCATCAACATTATATGATATCTATAAGTGCAGAGAGGATCTTTGCATGGGGGACAAGAGCCAGAACAATGGATTAGATATCTCTGTGTAAATCTGTCCTCCTCCTTTCCATCACTACAGATTTGGGCAACTTCTGTACTCCTCTTTTATATACTCAATTGGAAAATGGAGCTAACAATAAGAACTAATTATGTTTGGGCAAGAGTAAATAAGATAATACACTTAGAGGGCCAATTAAATGAGATGATACATTTAGAGGGCCCCACAAATGACTTTGTGAAAAGGTATCTAGTAAGTATATGTTCTAATAGTAGGTTACATGAAATATTGATATCATTATGAAAGTGAGACCTTCCTATCCATCTGTTCCATGTAAGAATAGTTATTAACTATGTAACCAAAACATACACCAAGCCTCTTCCACATTAGAAGAAGAGCAAATGACTTCAATTGGAGACTAGAGAGTTGTTCTGAGTATTCTCTGGAGCAAATGAGGCTGAATGCTATATAGGGAAATGGTCTTTGAAAGGAGCAGGACCAGAGGAAATACACGCCACGAAGAACGAGATACAAGGAAAGGCATTTCTGCAGCTTGTGCCTAATACACACCACCTGGAGTAGTAGCTTGAATGTTTCTGGACTCAAGGAATCTGAGATGTTGACCGACAGGGAGGCAAGATAGGTTCTCACGGCCTGTTCTATCACCATGGATGGCATTGTCTCAGTGTGTGCTACTGAACGCTGGCGATATCTAGGCAGAATCCAGGAACTCAGTAAGTTGAGGAACAGAGGCCTCTCACTAGGGGTGAGTTGACTATTAAATAAGTCTCTTCAGTCACGTACCTTTACTGAAATGTTTTTATCTTCTGTAATCCTGTAGCCTTCAGGACTGAAAAAATTTAAACATGTCAACCTTGTTTCTGGTATAGAATAAATGTTGTAGGTAAAACAGTGTTTCATCCAGGCAACAGAAGAGTTACTCCTTCCTTACGCTTAGGCAGTGACTAAACAGAGTAAGAGTCTGAAAATTTTTAAAGGATAGAATAAGAATAACACTCTGGAAACCAGAACGGGAGTTTGCTTGAGGGCTCCGGTCTTTTTGATTTAGGTGTAAGGTGAAATAATTTACTGAGAGTAACTCTGACAGGTGTGAGTTAGGTGCCTTGAGACGCATTTCCAAGCAGCTGCTGTACAATAGGGAGTCAATTAGAGTTAAATAAAAGAATTGCTGAGTAGCATTTGGTCCCCAACTGAAAAATCCAATCCAATGCAATTAAAGGAAGACAAAGAGAGAGGGCAGGGGATGGAGAAAGGGAGGGAGGCAGGGGCAGAAAGAAGAGACGGGGGAGGCTCTGGACAAGTGAAGGTGAAGACATGGGAAGTCTTTTTGGAAGAGCTCAGTTTAAGTCTTAAGAGCAGATGTTGTCTTCTGGGATTACAATGACATTGAAGAGGGAGGTTATCACGGTGTGGTTTCCAGTTGCAAACAGGGAGAAGGAGCTTATGTCAGCCATGCATTTAAGTAATTTTTTCAAACATAGAATAATCTAAAATAAACCGACAAAGTCTATTGAACAAGCAATTAAGTTACTTAATGGTCTGTGCCTCTCTTTAATTGGCTCGTTCCTGAAGATACTCTAACTGTAGGTTATAGGCAATTTTAAAGGGATAATAGATATAATGAAATCAGTAGCAGGAATATGAAAAAATTAAATACAATTAACCAACTGAGCTATAAGGTGATAATTAAAATTAGTCATTCATTTAAAAGTGGGATAACTTTTATGCCTTATTGTTCCAATCTGCTACGTTTTTCTTTTCCTAATCTCAGAAGCCAGACTATGGGTTTATATAAGTGGGCTGAAAATAGACATGAAAATAATCAAAGGAAATATTTTACTTCACATTTCTATTTTTATGTACTGCCAGGGCCGGAAGGGCGCGTTGTATGTATACCCTGCAGACCACATGGCATAGTGTGGAAGCAGGTCTGGGTTCACGCTGGAGACTTTCATAGATGACTTGTGACCTGGAACTTGGCCAGTACTTAGTCACTCACCATAGTTACTGATGGCACCAGACTTTTAAGAGCAGTGCTTTAGAGTTAAATCATCATAGTAATGAACGGTCGGATTAGCAGAAAGCTGTGCACATGCTCCAACTCTCACCTACAACTAGTTTCCTTGGGGCCAAAGCAGGTAGGAGACGGAGTGCTTGAGAAGGTGCAGGAGCACCAAAAGCATCTGTGTCACGTTCTTCTCTGTGACTGGGAAATGCTGAGACTTTTCTATAATTCCTTTCCCGGTGTAATGTTTTTTTTATCTTAAAATTAATTCTTTATTAACAAAAAACTATTATCATCAAGGAAAAATAGCATTTCACAAAGGCTTTATATTTCACCTAGAAAAATCCACTATAAGGAATAAATAGGACTAATTCAAAAGGTATCACATAAGGACAGGTACACAGTTACAACATGACTATGGGGGCCATCATGGTCAACTTGACAAACCTTAGAATCACTTGAAAGGGTGGGGGATTGTCTAGATTAGGTAGTGTCTGGGCTGCCTTGTGGAATTTTAGCAAGTTAGGTCAACTGAGGAGGGAAGACCTTCCTTCCGTGACTGTGACTTTCATGGCTCGGGTCCTCACTTCCTCCTGAATGCAAAGGACATACAGACTGGATGGAAAGGAAAGAGGCTAAGCACAATCTGCTTTCTTCTGAGTAGCAGTGTGAGGTCACGAGCTCCCTCACACTTCTGCCCCTGTGAGGGACTGAAACCTGAGACTAGGAACCAAAAGAAATGTTTTCTCTCTTACATTGCTTTTCTTATGGTGTTTTGTGACAGCTATATATATAGGGAAACAAACTAAGATAATAAAAAAAGCATTTCTTTCTGAAGTCATTTGAGTGACCGTTTATATCCTTCCGTCCAAATGGCATTATCTTTATTTTAAGGTATCAGATATTCACTTTTCCTTCTCTAACATTTTAACAAAAAATACTTCAAAAAATATAGAAAAGCTAAAAAAAAAAAGCACATGGTAAATACTTATATACTTTCCTTACTGAAAATTCTATGAGTTTTTAATCTATGTTACTTTTTGTTTTATTATACATAAATTATATAAATGTATGGGTTTCTAACTAGATATATGATTATTCTTTCTTTTTCTTAGTAGAAGACAGTATCAAGTTTACTAGTTGTGGAAATGGCCATAAGCCTATTCATCTTACAGCTATGGAGGTCAGCGATCCATGACAGCTTTCCTGGGTAAATTACTTTTGCCAGTCCTATGTTCCTATTTCAGGATTTTGAAGAGCTTCTGTGAGCCTTTTCTAGTTCCCAAAAGACATGATCATTCTGTGGGTCTTGGCTCCCCTGCCTACACCCTCCAAGTACATCACCCCAACCTTTGCATCCAACAATATCTCTATTTCTGATCTTTTTCCTCTCTGTAACAAAGTCCTTTGGGACTACATTGGGCTGACACGAGTATATAATGGAGAATAATCATGCTTTTATAGCACCTCTAACTTACTGAGACCTTCAAATTTTCTTTGCTATAATATAATTTCGAGTGCTGATTAGTGGAGCATGGATATCTTGAGAAGCTGTTCTTCAGCTTATCACAGACTCTCATGGTCATTATTGTAGACTTTGCTATTAGTACATTTTAGTACCAGGAGAAAAACACATGCTGAGTTTATTTTATTTTTTTACCCCATTTTACTCAGTGTGCAAACCAAGTACTACTCCCTGATGAACAGCTCTTACCATGTGAGGGAACAAAACATGAATAACCAATAGAATTGATGATCACCAAGGGCCATTCTTGTTTTATGTATCAATAAATTTTTAAAGAGCATTGTTAATAAGATGATTTTCTACCTAATGTAAGAGACATTGCAATTCTATGCATGTTGAGATAAAATACGTGTCTTTTTTTGTTTTTGAGACAGGGTCTCCCTATACAATATATAACCCTGATTGGCCTGGAAATCACTAGGTAAAGCAAGTTAACCTTGAAGTCAGGGATTCTCTTGTTTTTGCTTGAATTAAAGTCATCTGCCACCATGCCTATCTAAAACATACTTTTTTTTTTTTTTGGTTTTTCAAGACAGGGTTTCTCTGTATAGCCCTGGCTGTCCTGGAGCTCACTCTGTAGACCAGGCTGGCTTTGAACTCAGAAATCCTCCTGCCTCTGCCTCCCAAGTGCTGGGATTAAAAGCGTGTGCCACCATGCCCAGCAAAACATAAGTATTAAGCAGGCAAATCCTTGTGTTCTCTGAAGACTACCTACCTCCGAGATGGCTCACAACACTCCTTTCAGCATTATGGGTATTGTGATACTCTGATTTTCAATCATTTTTGACATATTCCTTCCAAAGTCAGACTTTCCAACATTAATCTCCAAAGGAGTACAGGAGCAAGTTGGGGACTTTAGTGCTGTTTAGTTCTTGAGGCTTACGCTCTGAGAAATTGATTACTATACCTTTCAAAGATGTTAGATTTTTGGAGGGGGTGTTCTTTCCTCTTCTGTTTTTCCACAGAAGAACACAGGGCTCAGTGCCTCTTTCTCCTGTATAACAATGAAATTGCAAAGGCCAAATCAGGTCCTAGAGGCTTATTCTCGGACTTCCCAGCCTCCAGATTTATAGTAAATATTTTCAGTTCTCTTTTAATCAACCAGTCTGCAGTTAACAGTAGAAAAGGGGCCATGTGATGGTTTGAATAGGTATGGCCCCAATAGATTCATGTGCTTAAATGTTTGACCATAGGATGTGACACTGTTAGAAGGCGTGGCTTTATTGGAGGAGGTGTGGTCTTGTTGGAGGAAGTGTGTCACTGTGGAGAAGGGGCTTTAAGGTCTTAAATGCTCAAGCTATACCCAGTGTGAAAAAAAAAAATCCAGTCTCTTCCTGACTGCTTTCTGGAGAAGATGTAGAATTCTGAGTACCCCAGCACCATGTTTGCCATACTTTTGCCATGATGATAATGGACCTCTGAAACTGTAAGCCAGCCCCTCACCTAAATGTTAGCCTAAGAATTGCCTTGGTCATGGCGTCTCCTCACAGCAATGGAAATCCTAACTAAGACAGACTAAGATACTCAGTTATGTAGAAAAAACGTGGTTCTAGATATAAACTACCCAAGGAAATATCTCAAGTCAAGCAATGCTTGTGAAGGCTAAAATGCCTGTACATATATACTTTAAGATTTAGCTGTGCCCATTAGTCTAGTACTCTAGGCACTAAAAGTCATGGTACTGGTTCTTCTTTAAGATGCTCCTATAGCAGAAAGATGTTCTGGTCCAGAAACGACAGTGCGATCATCTGCAGCCTGCATTTTTGTACCCAAAGGGCACCAAAGTAATTAAGTCTACTTTATTTAACAGAAACCTCCAGATCTCTGGCTGACAGCTTTTTCCTAGCCAGGATGGATAGCAGTGTAATAAAAACACAATTTTCTTTAAATAAAAGAGTAAATAGGCTGCTCTTGGCAGTCCTTATCTGCGACTCACCTTCATCATCTGGGAGCAACTCTTCTAGCACATAGCACTAGCCCCTGTGTTTTCATTATTTCTCTCTCTCTCTCTCTCTCTCTCTCTCTCCTTGGAAACATCCAAAGGTAATAGAAATAAAATGGAATTCTCTCTGCAATGGGCTCTTTTCAGCTTTGCAGCTTTTGTTTGGAAAAGGCAAAAGCTGCAGACCACCAAAGAAGAACCCTGTAGGAATGCCCTGATCCTTCCTAGTGACATTTCTCAGTTGGTCTATGAAACACCCATGCAAGTCATAACACAGAGATGATGCTTCTGGATTCTAAAAAATCGTGTGTGTGTGTGTGTGTGTGTGTGTGTGTGTGTGTGTGTGTGTATTCATTTTTTTAGAATGTAACACTGTTGAAGACTTCCCAAATTCCAAGAACATGTTTTTGAACATTTGTAGCAGAGTATACGCCTTAAGGCACAGTTTTCCTGACTATTGAATTATATAACGCAGCCATATGTGTCTCATAAACAAGGACTTTTCCTTGGTCAAGAAATGCAACCTTTTCTACCTCAATTAGGAGGAAAGCAAATCATGGTCTTGTTAAGTTCATGAATGTAGGCTTAGATTTTTTAAAAACTACTTTTACTAAGGATTCTCAAATGCTTTGATCCCTACCCCTTCTAACACACTGTCCAAAGGTAGGGGAGAAAAGATATTAAACAAGATAAGGAAATGTAGACCTATTTTTCCTTGGGGTGATTGCAATCTCTGTCAGGATACCAGCAGTCCAGTTTAGTACTGTCGGGATAGCAAATATGAATCAGCAGTGGTGGCACGACCCGGCAGAAACAGCCAGGCCGAATTGGCATGAGTCAGTGGGAATGACCAGGACCAGATGGGAGGCCAGGAGAAGTTCTCTACTATGCCTCTCTCAATGATGATCGGTGAAGATGGAGATGTGAGACCAATGAGGCATTGTAAAATTAGCTATGCAAGCGCACCATCACTGTCCACTGAGTCCTATTTATACTCTCTGCAAACATCACAGCAAAACACCACGTGAGTCTGTATCACTTGACATATCCAGAAACTTGCACTTCACGTGAAAGTTGTGGAATTATAATAATCTAGACTTAGATCCTTAATATTACATATTTACCGGTGTTATCGATCTACCATGTAACAACTGGGGCTGCTGTTCAGTCCTTTAACTTCTGGGACAGATTCTCAGTCTGGTACGGAATTTGGCTGTGTATAGTTAAGTTAATTTTAGCTCCAAGTTAAGGCCTAGAATGAGTTCAAGCCTGCAGACACTCTAGGGTTTAATTATTTCACAGCAGCTAAAGAGAAAGGGTTGCTATACAAACTTAAGCTGCAGAGAGCTGGAATGAACAGACAAAAGCACTTATTATTTGGGACTAATGGCAATAAAAATTATTTTCTTCTCCTTAGAATTCATTTGTGATAGAATAAAAAATGACTTGACTTGCAGAAGTTTAAAACTGCAAGTATTAATGCATCCTTCCTGTTGATATATATATATATATATATAATTATATACATTGTGTAACACACATGCGTGTGCGTGCACGCATGCACACACACACACACACACACACGTTTCAAGAAGTTCCAAAGTTCTGAATATTTAAAGCATGTGAGCAGATAAGGTCCTTCTTGGCTTTGTGAAATATACTGCCTTTGTGTCTTGTTCTGAAAGTAGAAAGCCCTAGGACCTACCTCTTATACTAGAAAAGCTTGGTAACAACCAATGAGAACATTGTTTATTTAACTCCCTTAAAAATACACACACACACACACACACACACACACACACACACACCATCTATATCTATCTATCTATCTATCTATCTATCTATCTATCTATCTATCTATCTATCTATCTATCTATCTATCTATCTATTTGCTGGCCTTATTGACTTGCTTCAGTGAATTTCTCTAAGTTACTGACTTTGCGCCACATCCCCAAGGCACATCCAGCTTACACACTGCCCTGCAGTCAATTGAGGCTGAATGTTTGGCACGTCTAAACTCTCCAGATGAAGTTCTAACTCCTCCTCCCACATTCCCAGCCAGGATAGCACATTAGAAAATGTCTGAGAGTGTTTGGGATAAATTACTGGCTCTACTGTAATTTATTTTTTAAAAATCCCTTGACATTTTCTTTTAGGGAACGTTTGATATCTGGTAGAGAAAAATATTTCAGAGTATTATGGCTGAGAAGAGCTCTTCCTCAGCACACTGGCTGATTCAATCAGGAGAAAGGTTAGGGATGAGACTAACAGGTTTTGTTTAAGTTTGCTTTCAAATTCATTTTAACAGCTGCATCGTTATTCAAAACTAATAATAGTATAAAATGACTTAAGCTCAGAAGCCTCATTTTAGAGCCTATTCTCATTAACCCTTTCCCTTCCTTGCCTCCTTTAGTTACCATTTCATTTGACTTTCTTATGGACACTATTACTGATGCTATGTTATGTTTACAGACAGGAGCCTAGCACTGCTGCCCTCTGAGAGTCCCAAGAAGCAGCTGAACAAGTCAGATGCAGATACCTACACCCAACCAATGGAGAGAAGCTGGTGACCCCTGCGGATTGATTAAGGAAAGGCTGGAAGAAGCTGAAAGGAAGACTAGCAGCCTCAACTAACCTGGACCCTCAAGATCTCTCAGATGCTCAGCCACCAACCAGGTAGCATATACTAGCTGATATGAGGGCCCCCTGGACTGGCCTCAATTAGAGAAGATGCACCTAACCCTTGAGAGACTTGAGTCCCCAGGGAGTGGGGAGGCCTGGTGGGGGTAGGGGTGGGGGTGGGAAGATCCTCTTGGAGACAGGGAGAGAAGGAACGGAATGAGGAACAATTGGAGGGAAGACTAGGCGGGGGATACTGACTGGACTGTAAAAAATAGATTATAGAGTAATAATAAAGTAAAATATTTCTTTATAAGCAAACAAAAATAAACAAACACATGTTTCCATTTTTCTACCTGCCTCCTTGAAACTGAGGACACTATATTACTTGTTATCTATGCCATGGCTTTGTGTTTGAATGTGTCCCCCACCCCGTGTATGTACACGTGTGTGCACTTGTAATTTTTGTGGGCTGCTCCACAGGCCCCACAACGTACCCCTGGAAGTTAAAGGACATTTGGGACTAGTTTTCTATGATGTTGGTTCTGAGGATTGGCCTCAGGTTGTTAGCTTTGGTGGTGAGTGTCTTTACCTCTCCCATCTTCTGAGGCTTTATCATAACTTTTAAAAGGTTGAATATCAATGTACAATTAAGATCAAAATAACTGTATGTCATTATAAATAACACCACAGCAAATAAACCTCTGTATATGTTATTTTGTATATAGACATCATCATTAATTTATTTGATTTGGTTTTTGAGACAAGGTCCCTAGCGTTGATCTCTCTATCCTCCCTTTCCTACCCCATGAGTGTTAAAATTACAGGCAGGGGCCACCAAGCTCTGTTCATAATGCCTTACTAGAAAACCACAAAGTATCATAAATGGTAGGATTTTTTAGTCAGTAAAATTTGAACTTGAAACAAAAGTAATTTTGGATGTTAAAACCTGTCTTATACCCAGGACAAACTCTCTGAAATGGAATCTCTGGCTCAATAGGTGATAAATTTGGAATTTTTTTTTTCTGTATTGTAAAATTTTCTCATGCAAGGTTGTAGCAACATGTTCAAAAGCTTAAATGACAGCAGTTGGGGCCAATCTGATGTGTACAGATCTGTCACAGTCCCCTTTGTGTTTCTGCTGTGCCGACCTATGCTGCATCCTTTCACATGTTTCTTTGAGAGCCAGTAAGGTTTGCTTTCCTCAAACAGTCTTCGCACAACCTTTGCCTTCTATTAATGTTTTAATCATATCTTTGGAGTTCAAGACACCACAAACAGACTGGGAGATTAGCCGTTTATAATATGAAGAGCAAATATTCTTTCTTCCTCTGTTTGTTTGCTCAGTTAATTTGTCTAAGGTGGAACTCGATGACATTTAATTCTGAAGCCCTTTGTATGAGTTCCAGCTTTTTCTATTTCCACTGTCTTTGCTCTGAGGTGCCACCTGCTCCACCAAAAGCCTCCTCTTTCTATAGCTTCTAAAAACTCCCAAGGTCCTTTCAACGCAAAAGCCTATTCATATATCTCCTATCTTAAATGCACTGTAAACAGATTTTCTTACATTACCCTTATTTCTACCCTTATTTCTTTTTCTCACAGCCAAGCTTTTAAAGGAAGCATTTACAATTCCACATCTCCAGGTTTTCCTTTCAATAGCCCTGCTCCATCATGCAACTAACTCTGTAAGTTTGCTGGTTGCTTCTTGGAACCCAAATAGCCCTCCACTCTCCACTTCATCCCGCCTAATATGTCGTGTAGAAATTGACACTTTAATCCCAATCATTATTTCTCAAAACCATTTTCTGCTGCGTTTTTAAAAAAGCCCACGTTCCCTTTAGAAGTCTATGACTACATTCTCTGTTGTCCTCCTGATATTTATCTGTGAGTTTGGGTCTCTTCAATCTATATATTTTACCCTGACTCTTGGTTTCCAAGACTAAGATGTCCATATCCGTTGTCTGACGTTATTCTTGGAGGCATGTGAACAAACACAGACTTAACCCTGACAGAGAAACGACAACAGAACAAAGTAAGGATATTACCAAAGTCCAAATTGGTGAACAATGAGTTTTATTGGAATTGCCTGCAGGCCTATGGGCGATGGGCTACTTACAAGAACTCAAAGACAGCTGCATCACCAAGGAACATGCCAGTATGTGTGACAGCTTACAAAGCTGGGAACCTAGAGCACATTATACCTAATGGCAGATCAATAGGTTGAAGGGTTTCCTTTCTAGGCAACTCAGCTGCTCTGAGCCTCATCTAAGAGGCTCTGATTACCTCATCTAAGAGGCTCTGGAATGTCTTTCAGCAGTCCATGCTTATATATGCTTGGGGAGGGACCAAGTGTATCCTGTCAGTTTTAGGGACTTCCTCTTTAGCACCCTGATGAGAAAGAAAAAACATAGATTGAGGTCAAAATAGGTCCTTTTTTCCATTGGCCACCAAAGAACTCATGGCATTGAAGCTCAGAGGTACAGCCTTTTTAAAAGGCAAACCCCACAAAACTCACAACGTTATTGTCAAATATACATCAGGAGAACCTGGTAGCATTTTTTAAAAAAAAATTATTATACATTTAGCAGATATTTTAGCTTTGGAACTATAACATGCACATAGGTTTTCAATATGAAAGGATCTGAAAAGTGCCAGGGAAGAAGATGGGCCTAAGCCATGATCCTGACAATATACTGTTACCACCATCACTTTGTCCCAGACCCTTTGAGCTGCTTACTTCCAGTGCTTACAGAGTATCCCTGCAGAATAGTTTCACCTCCCTTTACGAAACTTCAGAAAACACATTTTTTCCCTCAGACATTATAATGCTGCACTATGCCACCACAAGAAGTCAACTTCTGTGGCTTACATAAAGGTAGAAACTAGAAACAGATGACCTGCATCAACTCTGGGAAGTCTTTCCTCTGGTATTGTTCTTAGCTGAACTTTACTTACCAAGTCAATTAGAGATTTGCTCTGCCTGAGACACAGGAGGAACAGACCCCAGCTCTCAGCTGACAAGGGATTGAAAGCACTGTTACTCTTTCAGACACTCTTATTTAACATAGTTGGCCTTAAATGGAATACAGCTGGGGCTGATGTTCTTAAATTTTCTGTAGATGAGTCTAATGTAAAGTTGCAGCTTAAAGCAGTGGCTCTTCCCCTTCTTATCGCTGTGACCCTTTAATACTTTCCTCATGCTATGGTGGCCCCCAACCATAAAATTATTTTGTTGCTACTTCATAACCGTTATTTTGCTGTGGTTACGAAGTATAAAAATCTGATATGTAGGATGACTGATATTCGGACCCCAAAGGGGTTTCCACCCACAGGATGAGAACCCCTGCTTAAGAACAAGGTGTGTTTTTTACATACTTCCCTCTAAGATGGAGGTTTCATTTGGGAGGAACTTGTTACTGTGTGACATTCAAGCCACACGACAGCTGGGCTACAGGCATTGCTCACACCTAGGCTCAAAACGAAAATTCTCATTCCTACGTTACTAGTTCCTATGAGTGAATGATGACCCAAGCTAGTAACATAGGAGTCATTCCAGCTGTCCTGTGATTCTTTTATTTGCATTTAGACATATTCTCTGCCATTATTGTCCCTGTCTTACTTCCTACACATCCCCTGTGTGATTAGCAGTGTACATCTTGCTAGGTGTAAAAAGATAGTGTCCTAAATAGTCTAATGTCTCCAATATAGGTAGCTCCACCGGCTTCATTCATAACAGTGTCAGAATGATGGTATAACTAGCTATTCTGCATACATTTTCTCAGCCCTGCCCTATGTGTTTATGTTCACTTGTGGGTCTCTTTATACTCTGGGCTCCCCTCCCTCTGAACCAGGCAGTAACAAAGTAGGCTTAGGTTCACGGGGCTTTGGAATTGTCCATTGCTGCTTTTCTTCTCATTGGCTCAGTCACCTTGGGGAATTTATTTAGTTTTCCTAAGATAGATCTTTTTTTTTAAAATTTCTTTTTGTTTGTTTGTTTGTTTGTTTCTTTGTTTGTTTTTCGAGACAGGGTTTCTCTGTATAGCCCTGGCTGTCCTGGAACTCACTTTGTAGACCAGGATGGCCTCGAATTCAGAAATCCACCTGCCTCTGCCTCCCGAGTGCTGGGATTAAAGGCATGCTTTAATCCCACCATGCCTGGCTTTTTTTTTTTTTAATTTTTAAAATGAAAATAAAAATAGGGTTTTTCATTTGGAGTTATGTTACAGAAGAAATAAAAATAAACTATTTTTACAAAGCAATGATTAAAAACAAAACAAAACAAAAACAAACTCTGTGTCAACCATAAAGTATATCCTCAGTAGTGATGCACCTGGAGGATATTCTGATCCAGTTTTGCAAATCGCCAAAAGGTGCTTGTGTGTGTGCATGTGTGTGTGTGTGTGTGTGTGTGTGTGTGTGTGTGTGTGTGTGTGTATGTGTTTATGCACACTCGCATGTGTAGGAGAGGGGCACATGCCCTCATTTTCCTTCCTGGAACACTCCTCTCCATGTCCATCCCCCACCTCTCTCTACTTAGTCACTTTTATTTCTCTGTTACCTGATCAATATGTCTGACACCTCTGCATCTGTATTTACTAATTTATAAAACAAGACCTCTCATGGCAACCCTTATTGGTTATGATGGAACAAAGTGGGGATGGTAAGAAGACTGCTGCTTTAAAACTCCCCTTCATAACTCTCCTTCTCCACATTTTCAAAGGTTTATCATGAAGAGAAGTTTTGCTCCAAGCCTTTCATGGAAACCTTCGTGGAAAGGTTGTTTGTAGCAACCTCGCTGCTCTCAGGGATCCTGCTTTGATGGACTATAAATAGAGAAGGCATATAATGGAACTACTGCTCCTGCATGGACAAAAGGGACTGGTCTACAGGTGAGACATTCAGAAGATAGGAGAGCATCCCTGAGGACACCTGGCACGGAGTAGGCATTCAAGAAACACACGTGGGAGGAATTCTGATAACCTTGCAATGCCTATCATGCCAGTGTATATCAAAAGAATGTGCTGATACTGGTATTTATTACTTTGGTTAATACTAGTGTTCATGGAATTGTTAGAGGCAAGTCAAGATTGTTATTAATGTTCTTGTCTTCTACTTTCTTAGAATTAAAAAAGACCTATCCATTGTCATCAGAATCTTTTGTTTGCGACAAACTTTCAAGTTAGGCAACTAACCATTTTTCCATTTCAGCCCGCAAAAGATTTATTTAGTCTTGGAATTAGTTTTAAGAAATCATTAATTTGTCAGAGCAAGGCAATTTATATCATTTTTGAGAGAAGTAAATGTCTTTTCTCTATGGCCATGTCCTTTCTATCTGTTTGCTTCTCATGTCACTACATCAAGAAATTAGAAGTTTATCCATACAAGAAGCTCTCAGGATACTTTAAGAACGTGTTATGAAAACCAAGAAGGGTGGGGGCAAAAAAAAGAGATGTAAATATAAATTCTTTGAGGCATCTCATTTACTTCAAAACTTTACGGTGTATTTCATATTTGTGACATGGTATAGACAGAAAAATATGGATATTTGTCCACAGCCTTATTGTTATTTTATATTTCCTGACCTCAAAAAGTATAATCTACACATTGATTTTTTTTTATCTTTAGAATGTAAAAAGTTTGAAAATTTCAAAGGAGAAGTTACATGATTTAGTCACAAAAAGTCACATCAATATTCCATCTTTATCAAACATGATGAAGGTCTATTATTCCAATGACCTATGGGGTACTGAAAGAATTAATGTACTGTAGTACATGTGCTATAAACTAGGTTTGGAAAGTATAACTATGTTAAAGATTCACTCACTTATTCTATAGTTCAACAAATTTAGCCATGCTGATGATCATTTTAGTCAACTTTGTTACTATTGATGAAAAATGTGTTTGAATCATTGTTAAATGTAATGTATACACAATTTATGTGCACTAGTATCCAATTTTAAGGTTACCATACTTATGCGACAAGTTATTTCTTTTGACTGTATCTTCAGTTCTAATCTGAACAAAGAGATCTGCATCGTCCTTAATTTTTCATTAAATATCCTGACCCCAAACTAAAATAAAATGTTATCCTTGGCACTGTAGCTGGCTCATTGATGAATTCAAGTTAAGAAACAAATTTGAAAGTTGGCTTAACATTTAAATGGCAATGGACTCATTTCTAAGAATTAACATGAAGAATAATACAATTATATATGTTGTATTATACAGTATATATTATATATATATATATATATATATATATATATATATATATATATATATATATTGTAATATATATATTACAATGTGAAGATAGTCATAGTCCAAGGAAATACAGCTCTTTTCTATTTACTGTTTAAGTTATCTTCACAAATTGTGAATACTTATAGTGAGTAGAAACTATTGTTCAAAATTAAAATGACATGGCAGCTCTTACTGCTTTATCAGACCAGAGTTTGAATGTCAGCACTCACATTGGACATCACACAAAGGACAGTAACTCCAATTCTATAGGATCCTCTGTCCCCTGCTGGCCTCTGTGGGTATTACACACACAGACACATACAAACAGAAACACACCCACGCACACCCACACCAAAAAAATCAGTTAAAGTGTGAAATAAAAATTTAAAAACTATTTATCTTTATTTGTGCATATTTGTCTGTGTGTGGGTGCCACCAAGGACCAAAGGCATTGAATACACCTAGAAGTTTGCTGCGAACCAAACATATCTTCTATAAAAAGAAAGAAGGCACTCTTAACTGTGAGCTACCTTTCTATTCCTATTGCTTTCCCTTATATCCACACTGAAAAAAAAAACTACAGAGGAAGAACCCAAGTCTTCAAGGTATTCCTCCATTCTACAGTGGTGAAGCTAAGAGGCAAACACACGAGACTTATAAATCAGACAAAGGAATGACAGCAATAATTTGGTATTAATCATGGTATCAATTAAACATGACAATAATTTTTGCGTGATTCTACATAGGTGTAGAGTTGTTTCAAGTCACCAAAGCCCACGTGAAATGTTACCTTTTCTCAATATTCCTATAGGAAATAGGCTTAGATTTTAAGGACATAAAAAGACTTTATTAGTTACTAGTACTGTGTCTGAATACTAATGACCCCATTCATATGGTAGAAGGTAATGTGAAAATATTCACTTAAGGAGCTTCTGATATGATATTTCTATACAAAGGCTTGAAGAGCTGGGTGTGGTGGTGTCCGCTCGTAAATATCTGTGCTTGGAGGATATGGCAGGAGGACTGTGAGTTCTAGGCCAACCTAGACTACATAGTGAGTCCAAGGTCAGTTGGGGTTAAATAAGTAGACTGTATTGTAAGCGAAAAGGCTTGAGGGGCTGAGGGCGCCCTTGACTTTCCTTTTCTGTTTTGTAAGAACAGTGATATTTCCCCACTAGGTGTGACTGCAACAGCAAGACATCATGGAGCAAGCAGAGGTGAACCTTTGACTGACCCTTAACTTGATGGTGCCTTGATCCTGGACTTGTCAACTCCCAGAACTGTGAAAAATAAGTGCCTATCATTTAATCTGTTACCCAATCTCTAGATCTTTGACAGTCTACCTAACTCATTAAGAGAGTTGTCTAGTCTTTAAATATTTGTCTGTCTGTCTCCCTATTTATTTAATGACATGCTATATGTAGCCCTGGCCTGGAACCATGGAAACCAGGCTGGCCTCAAAAAATCAGTGATTATGCCCATAAGTCATAGGAGCATAACATAATACCTGGCTTTGTGTGTGTGTGTGTGTGTGTGTGTTAATGTCTATGGGTGTGAAGCTGCCGTTCAGGAGACAATTTCTGATGTCATTCAGCCCAAGCATCTTCTACATTTTCTTTGACATAGGATCTCTGATCATCTTGGTACTGAATCCAGTAGTCCAGAGTAACTGGCTTCATCCTAGGGTTCACCTGTCTCTAGTCTCCCATATCAGCATCATTGAGATTGCAAATGTGTGCATCTGTAGTTGCCTTTTCATGTGAGTTCCAGACATCTGAACTGAACGCCTCACTGTTACAAGGCAAACCTTTTGAATGGCTGAGCCATATTTCTAGCTCTTCTGCTGGTTTTTGAAGGAATATTTTTAATTCTCCAATCTGTGCTAAAACATTGTGGCAACAACATGTTTAGTAGATGAAACATTTAACTAGTTGTTTCTGCATGCGAAACTTTAGTTACACTCATGAAAGCATATAGTACCCTTGGAAGTCATGCTTGGCCCTGCTGTTAATATGTCAGAAATTCCTAGCCCCAGATAATTCTTGCTGTAGAAGAGGTATTGTGAGGTGATTGATAGCATCTTTAACCCTTTGCTGACTCAGTGTTAGTAACACTGACCCAATTGAAAAACATCCCTTGATCACCCTTGGTCAAGAACTATGGCCTAATTGGTTGGCTTGGATTTACTCTGTATTTTAATGGCTTCTTTACAAATTGTGTTGATGACCTTTCCAAGAACCATTTACATTCCCTTGAGTAAGATAATCCCGACCCTACACATTGTCATAGTGCCGTGGAGTCCCACTAAAACTATAAAGAGGAGAACTCCAATAATGAAAATATAGCATGGTAATATAGGCTGGCATCAGAAGGAATCTTACCAGGTTGATACAAGATGGAGGACTGCAAGGCAAAGATTTCCACAGTGAATCACACAGAGAAATGCTGATAAAACCCAGTAGCGTTTGATGTTCCCTTTTTATTGTTAATTGATTACAGAACTCTGAACATTCTCTGCATTCCTGAAGTCTGGCATGTCTTCAAGTATACATTGGGTAATTCATTGGAATGGCAATATCGGTCATTGCCATGTGTCCTTTGGCCTAGAGAATGATGCTCTTTCATTCTTACCAGGTGACTCACCTAGTGAGATTGCTTTTCCTCCTCCTGGTAACAATTAGAAAATGGTGGGATTCATTAAGAAAATAATCAGTTGGATTTGTCTTGTAGAGCCACAGAAGGGATTTGCCATTGCTTCTTAATTCATTGGAGTTAAAAGGAGAGAGTTTAGCTTGATGAGAATATTTTCTAATTTCCTAGCTTGCTCAAGATGGGCATAGAATGATTATCAATAACGGAAAGTGAGGTGTGGATAATTATGTCTGTAATATCAGCACTTGGAATGATGAGGCAGGAGGATTGAGAGTTAAAAGGCCAGACTCACTACCTAGCAAAACTCAGAGAGGAGAGAGAAGGAGGGAGGGAGGGAGGCAGGGAAGGAGGGAGGGAGGAAGAGATGGAGAGAGAGAGAGAGAGAGAGAGAGAGAGAGATTTTAAAATGTAATCATGCTTAACACCAAAGCATACACATTCCCATGGAAAGGAAATGTCACTCAGAAGGGGTAACCAAATAGTCATCAGAAGTGGAGGGAAGGAGGGGACTAATGCCCCTTCTTAAGTGCTAAAATTCATATATATATATATATATATATATATATATATATATATATATATATATATATATATGTTTTCTCTTCCCTTCAAATTTATTTCTGCAGCTCATAGAGATAAACAGTTGTAATGGATTGTGAGGAACCGCTCATCTAATTATTCCACAAGTTAGCCTCAAAGATTAAATGTAATTGCTGTTGATTTTGGAAAAGGACATAACTCATGGCTTAGCACGAAGTGTTTCACAGTTATTACCTACATGTCCATTTTAAATCTGTTTACTCGCTGTTACTGTGCCAACTCCATGGTTTTGTATTTTCTACAGAAATAATATTAAAAACAAATCCAAGGCACTGTCTGGAGGCTTGACTGTTTATGTGGGCAGAAAAAAGGCACAATGTTAGAAACTTGTACTCCTCCTTGGCTTTAAGAATTTTTTTTTTTGTCATCATGTCAAATTCCATTTACTTATATTAGAATATAGAAAAAAGAATGAAAACATAAGTATACCTTTAGTAATATCTAAATGTCTTTTATAATACTTAATATTAAAAGAGAAAAATCAATAATGAATAGTTTTGGCACACACAGAACATGTAGTATACTTTCAAGAGAAATTTGTCATTTCTTGTCCCAGTTGTTTTCAGCTAACTTGTGGTTCAGACGACAGGGTCACCATCAGTTGGCTTGAAGCATCACACTGTGTGTGTCCTCTCAGATAAGTGGTTACTAGATTGTATTGACACAGAAGCTTTTTCAATGATAACTTATTTCCTCCAGGGCATTTTCTCTAACTTATGGCAAGAAGTTCATATAAAAATATTTTTGATTGTGTAAATAAATGTTACATGGGGATTGGTACACATACGTGTGCAGGTGCACATGCACACATGAGACTAAGGTTGATGATGAGTGCTTCAGATACTTTATGATTGCTATGACAAAATGACACAACCAAAGACGTTTATAAAAGACAATTTTTGGTTGGGCTTGTTTATGTTCTCAGAGGGTCCATGATAGCAACGAGAAGATAATGGTGGCAGAAACATCTCGAGTCACACCAAGAGATGGGGGGGGGGGTGGCAAATACTGGAAGTAACACAATTTTTAAAACCTCAAAGTCCATCCCTAGTGACAGCTCCTCCCAGAAAGACAAACCTCACAATATTTCTTCAAAAGGTCCATTAACTGGGCACCAAGTATTCAAACATATGTCTATGAGAGGCCATTATCATCTAAATAACTACAATCTACTCCCTGGCCTGTTCATATCATAATGGAAAATGCAGTTAGTACAACTACAACTTCAAAAGTTGCCATAGCCTGTCAGTTTCAAGATTGTTTGAAAATCCAAAATTCAAAATATCTTCTGAGACTTAAAAAATCCCTTAATATTGTTGTAAAATAATATATATGTGCATGTGTGTGTATATTTCATATATGTTCATATATATTCACACACATATGTATTTATGTACATGTATATAAACCATATATGTGTGTGTGTGGTTTCCAATATTCAATGGAACAGAATAAACATTACCATTCCAGAGGAAGAAATCAGGGCACAGTGGGGAAATTTTGCACCAGTGCAAGGCCAGAATCCAGCCGGGAAAATTCTAAACCCCATTGCTCCATGTTGGATGGCAAATGGCTTTGATAGATCTGCTCTGCCTTCCAGCTTTGCTTCCTGCAACACACTTCTCTGTCTCTTTCTGTTTGTCTCTCTTTGTCTCTTTCTGTCTCTCTTTGTCTCTTTCTGTCTCTCAGTCTCTCTTTCAGACTCTCTCTTTCTGTCTGTCTCTGTCTGTCTGTCTCTGTCTGTCTGTCTCTGTCTCTGTGTCTCTCTGTCTCTCTGTCTGTCTGTCTGTCTGTCTGTCTCTCTCTCTCTCTCTCTCTCTCAGCTACTCCCACTACCAGTGTCAGACCTCATTGATAGCTATTTCAAAGCTCTGGTCTTCAAACATCATGGAGTTGCCTTCACAATCCAGGCTTCACTCTCAAGCTTCAAGCAATTGTCTCTCAGGTTATCTTTGCAGGGTCTATTGGGTCGCAAATTGCCTGGTCTCAGTGGCTCCCCTTAACCACAAAGGAAGAGTCTACAATCCAGATTTCGTGACTCTCAATCCAGAATGACATGTATGAGAAACACCTTAAGGTTGAGCCTGGTGTCTTTGGATAATATTTGTGGAAGTTTCCCTTCCTTGTTGATTATTAGGAGTTGGAATCTTACTTGGGTGGGTTCTTGCCCTGAGGGCACCCCTCCCTTATTCTATTGTTCCTCTCCTTATCTCCATTTTAGCACAAACCTTGGCTCCAACATTAAATTTCCTATATTTCCCATAGTGCACAGGGAAGACATTTTATTAGGTTTCTTAGTTCTCCGGCCCCCAAACCTTTCCTTCTACTAATTAGGGTGCTTTATAGGTAGCCATTCCTTTTATGAGCATAAAGTTGGATCATGGATTGAATCATTGGAACATTCTGCTGAGTATGTATCTTGCCATTCTTAAAACTTAGATCAAAAAGGCTCGAAAGATCTAGATATTGTGGCTTCATATGTGTATACTCCTAGCTATGCTGAAGGCTGATTGGGTAGGAATATTTGAGTTTGTTAATTCAACATCAATTAGGCAATACAATGAGATGACTATCAAAACCAAATTGTTCATATCTAACAATGAAACTACTATTCTCCAAGATTAGATGAAACTTCATTCTCTTGAATTAATAGGACTTCTTTCTTTGTCTGGTCATGAAAAAGTATCAGAATCTGCTCTAGTTTAGGAAAAGGGAATCAATATTTCATTTCATTTACTAGCAGTCCATGAAGAAACCAATAGGGCTTCTACGGCCAATGTTTGACTCTATCTGCTTTTGATGCATATGAGATCCATGATTCTGTGACAAAGGATGTCAGTTTTACCAGGTTCTCTTCCTTTTAGTAGGTTGGTTTTAGAGAAAACACTTAAGAATTCTTCAAAGCCCTCCCGCTTCCCTGGATGCAATTTATGCTGTTTCTTTCCTTCTACCACTTTTCCTCCATATCACTTTTTTGGCAGAAGGATTCTTCTCGTGAGCCAACCAGCACAGTCTCACCTGAATGGAAATGGTATTTCCCATTTTTACATAGCAAATGTTGAAAGAATAAGTAATTAAAATTATTATCTCTTTTTCTTTTTTCTGCTTAATCATCACATTAAACACATTAAATCATCAACAGCTTGTGTGGGGTGGGAACAACATACAGACAGTTGACCTCCTAACAGAATTTAATGATATCTTTACAGGAGTTGCTAAATAGATGGATATTTCTAGTACACAAAAGTTGTGAGTCACCATTATTAGAAACATGGTTGTATTAAACTACTGCTTTTTAATTCTCAGCATTCTATTCTCTGATTACTGGAGAGGAACATGGTGATGATGAAGCCTGAACATAAGAACCTTAGACCATGGGTCTTACTTTCCTATTTTTATTCTTGATATTTAGATAAAAATAAAATTTCTGTATAGGACAAGAACAAACATTAGGTTGGAGGACCTAAAAGCTGTTTCTAAAGAAAGCTGCATGCCTTGCCAGGGTGACTTGTAAGTTTCTGAAATGTGTTTAGTTTTTATGTCTTATGGAAGATTTCATTGCATAGCATTTATTTGTCCAAACACTGTATTAAGCACCTATTGTGTTAGGAGTTTAGGAAAACAACAGTAATTTTTTTTCAAAATGAATAATTTCTTTTTAAAATGTTATAGAGCATGCCTACTTTTTCTCTATACATGCAATTAATAAAAATTTTGTCTTACAGCTATATATATAAAAAAAGAACTCACCATGATGTATTCCTATTACCTGGTTTAGTCATTAACATGGCTATTTAATTACATTTGTGCAGCAAGTAGGGTCAATGTAATTATTAGGTAAATGCTGCAGTTGGAATGATGGATAACATTATAAGGACAGTTCTACTAGGTTTGTGTATGGATATAGTCAGGACTCTGGAATTAAAAATATGAAATATACTTCACCTGTAGGATGGGGGCCAGATACCAAGAAAGCTACTAGAAAACTTGTTTGGATACAGAAGTCCAGGAACAAAGCCCTGACACATGCTAGTTCATTTCTTTCCAGACCTTGTTCAACAGCATTCATTGATCCTGGTTGCTGCAGATAGCTTGAAATAATTTAGCTTCCTGGCTAAACTGCCCATATAAATACACATACGCATATACATATACATCATATATACTACATACATATACACACACATGCAGGTATACACACATATTTTGCCTTTCACCAGAAGATGCACTTAACTTGTTGTTGTAAGATAGTGGTACCTTTAATGAGTCTTTCTTATCGCTACTTTCAGTGTCCTTCTCAATCCACATATTAATGTGATCAGTCCATCAAATGTTTTCCTTGCTGTAGATGTAGGTACCTGGAACAGAGCTGAAGCACCATCTCATTTAGTGAGGGCCTAGATGTCTTGATTATCTTAAAGCTCTTGCTTCTCATGCCTGTGGTAATTCATCCAGACCTTTCTCTTGAGTAGAACGGCCACCCACGTCCCGTACATGGCTGTCTCCTCTACTGCTTTGTCCGAGCCAGTTCAGTGTTAGTTCTCATCTTTAGACCAAGAGTTCTCCCTCACAAAATTTGGTAACTGTTGTCACAGCATAGGAAACATTTCAGCCATTAGCCTGGTCCTTCCTGCGTTCCCCCTATCCCTGACTTCTAATTTCCTTGATATATATCACAGCACAGCTTGCAATGCCCAAAGCTCCACTATTAAGGCCCTGCAACACACTGTTCAAACAACCTTTAAGGACAGCGAGAAGACCAGTCTAATGCAGTTTGTTAAAGTAGAATGTTGGATTTTATTTTATCTTTTTAGTTTACTTACGTTTCAGAGAACCTCTCATTACAACTATGCTTCCCTTAGAGATTTCAGAGTATGGTCCATGTGGAGACAATTCATTGCTTCCTCATTATGGAGAGATTGCAGACAAGGTCATGGCTCACTGCATCTCTGCTTGTCCCCACAGTCCTCTCTGGACACCAACAGTCTAATGATCTGAGAAGCATCCCTGAGATGCAGGCAGTGATTTAAGCCATTGTCACTGTTACCTTGACACCCACAGTGAACTAAGCTGAAGATGGAATTTGAGGTCTAAAGACAGGTTTTGTTTCAGGGATCCTTGGGTTCTAACTGTACAAGCCCTCACTTGGTTAACTTATTCTCACTGGGTTTAGATGATTTGATGCTTGTCTTATACTGGCAGAGATGGAGCCAACTAATGAGGCATCTCAGCTCTTGAATCTCTCCTGCCACTCACCCTGATAAACTGGAGAGGGAAATACTGTCTGCAGATGGTATTTTGAGTGTGGGATTCAAAAACATAGATAAGTTTTACTTAGCCTGCCTAATTCACTGTACTCTTACTCTTAGAATGACTTTGATAGAAGAAACCAATTTATATTTAAGGCTTTTTGATTAAAAGAAAAGGAGTAGCCTTCTAGTCTAAAGAGAAAATTTAAACTGAGCCACTTTGGAATAGAAAGAAAAAGAAAATAATCAAAATAATTGAAGACCTAACTTACTGCAGACCACCTCCCTCAACATACTATTTTTCAGTCCAAGGCATCTCCCTGGTAGGCTGTTTCAGATGACACATAATTATGATTGTCTACAATGGTTGGAGGGGCTGTTATTATAGCAGTTGTGTCCTAAAACTTTTTGCAAGGCTCTTTATTTGTCATAGTTATCTTTCCCTCTCTACTAGCAAGAGAATGAAAATTGAGTGAAGTGCTCAAAAGCGGTACTTATATAATAAGGAACATAAAACTGTGTTAAAGGCCTATTATTATGAAAATGGAAGATACCTGTGTTGGTCTGAATAGATTTGGTCCTCACAGACGCGTGTTTGAACACTTGGTGCTTGGTCTGTAAGAAGTGGCACTGTCGGCAGGTGTGGCCTTATTGGAGGAGGTGTGGCCTTGTGAAAGGAAGTTTGTCACTTTGTGGGAGGGGCTTTGAGGTCTTAAATGCTCAAGGTACTCCTAGTGTGAAAGAAATCTTGTCTCTTTCTGGCTGGCTTTGAAGAAAGATGTAGAACTCTGTGCTCCTCCAGCACCATGTCTGTCTACATGCTGCTATGCTTCCCACCATGATGATAATGTACTAAACCTCTGAAACTGTAAGCTAGCCACAATTAAATGTTTTCTTTTATAAGAGTTGCCTTGGTCATGGTGTCTCTTCACAACAAAAAAACCCTAAGACAAAAATTGGTACCAGGAGTGACTATTGCTGTAACAGACCTAACCATATTTTGGGGAGGATTGTGGAAGCACTTTGGAACTTTGGGTTAGAAACACAATAGAGTGTTGAGATCTCTGTGGGATGCTCTGTAGGAGCTTGGAAGATAAGAGTGTTGAGAGCAGTACAGAAGATGGAAGCCTGGCTTATGAAATTTCAGAGGGAAGAGGAAAGACTCTACCAGGCCTGTTTGCTATTTTGATTTAATATCCTGCGATTCTGGTTAGCTGGGGATGAAGAATAAAAAGTGATTAGCAAAATAACAGAATTACTAAAATGAAACCTTGACATTACTGGGACAATTGATACTGGTTAGCTGGAGCTAAGAAATTGGTGGTGATTAAGAAGAGACCAGCGTCACTGAAGTGAAACCTTCTGGGAAGTGTATCTGGAGAGCACAGAGAAGCTGTATTCCAGAGACAGCAAAGGTTGTATCTTGTGCTGGCAGCTGGAATTGGTAAAGTATAAGATTCACCTAGGTGGTACTGATTTTGAAGGCATAAGAAGATCATGGAGAACAGCTGAGGCTTGGCACTATGAGAGGCCATGGAAGGCCATTGGTGGAGATGCAGCCTCAGTTGCAATTGAAGGCCCAGGACTGAAGGGTCATGCAAAGAAGCTGAGATTTGAAATTATGAAGGGAATCTATGAGAGGCTATTGGTGAAGCCTAATTGCAGTAGAACACCACAGCCTTTTGGAGAAGCCAGTACATCCCATGACCACCAAGAACAGTAGAGGCAGTGGATTATAGTCAGCCAGAGGCTAGAGTGCTATAGACGGTAGAGCTGGAGAAGTAATCCAAGCCCTTTGGAGGATCCCAGAAGCTCTTGCATGGATCCCAGACATTGGACATTGTGTTATTTAATTCTGATGGAGTGTAGTTTTGCTTGGTTCAGATTGTGCCTGTGCTCTAGTTCTTGCCTCACAATGAAGGTATTTGATTTAATTTTCATCTTTACAGGCACCCATTGCTGAAAGACCTTGAACTTTTAAAAGACTTTGTATTCTTGGAGAGATGGGTTATTTTAGAGAGATTGAAATTTTATTGTGTTTGAGTTTGTAAAGACTGTGGGACTTTAAAGTTATTTATGTTTTCTATATGAGGTATTGGAGGAGTGCTGCTTATTGACTTGTTTTTCCTGGCTTGCTCAGCCTGCTATCTTATAAAACCCAGGGCTGCCAGCCCAGAAATGGCACTACCTACCATGGGCTGGGCCTTCCCCCATTGATCACTTATTAAGAAAATTCCCTACAGGATTGCCTGCAGCCTGATCTTATGGAGGCATTATTTTATTTTATTATTATTTTTTATTTATTCACCCCCACATTCTGCTCACTGCTCCCACTCCTGGTCACCCCCTCCCACAATCCTTCCCCCATCTGCCCTCTCCTTCTCCTCTGAGAGAGTGGAGGCTCCCCTGGGTATTCCCCAACCCTGACACATCAAGACTCTGTGGGCCTAGGTGCATTCTCTCTCACTAAGGCCAGACAAGGCAGCTCAGCTAGAACATATCTCACAGACAGACAACAGTTTTGGGGATAACTCCTGCTCCAGTTGTTCAAGACCCACATGAAGACTAAGCTGCACATCTGCTACATCTGGGTGGGGAGACCCAGGTCTAGCCCATGGCTCTATGCTTGATGATTCAGTCTCTGTGAGCCCCAAGGGTCCAGGTTAGTTGACTCTGTTGATCTTCCCGTGGAATTCCTAACCTCTTTAGAGCCAGCAATTCTTCCTTCTATTCTTCCATAAAAGTCCCCAAGCTCCATACATTGTTTGACTGTGGGTTTTTGCATCTGTCTGAGTCAGCTGCTGTGTGGAGCCTCTCAGTGGATAGCTGGGCTAGACTCCTGTCTGTATGCATAACAGAGTATCATTAGTAATGTCAGGGATTGATGCTTGCCCATGGGATGGGTCTCAAGTTGGGCCAGTATGGTTGGCCTTTTCCCTACTCTCTGCTCCATTCCCTGACCCTGTATTTCTTGTAGACAGGATAAATTTTGAGTCAAAAGTTTTATGTGTGGGTTGGTGCTCCTACTGCTTCTCTTGGGTTCCATATCCCCAATGTAGTGAGTCACAGCCAAGGTCACCTCTATTGATTCTTGGGCATGGAAGCATTTTCTTAACTAAAGTTCTTTCCTCTCAAATGACTCAAGTTGATATAAAATGAGCCAGCACTGATAACTATTATTGTATAGAAAAGTTATCTTTTCAATGCTGATCCTGACTCTTCAGCTCCAAAAGGCTTTTGTTAGTGATTTTTTTTCATTTTCTGCATAAAATACCATGTCATCTAGATGTAGACACTTAAAATCGTATTTATTTTGTGTAGGTGCATGTGTATGGATAGCCATATCATGCTTGTGCTATGACACACATGTGGAATATAAGCATAACTTTCAGGAGTCATTTTTGACCTTGTATTTTGTTGAGAGAAGTTTTTGTTTTGTTTTGTTTTGTTTTGTTTTTATTTCTTTTCCCTTGTTGTACTACTTATCACAAGTACACTGATCTGGAAGCTTCTAATGAATTGTTCTGATTCTATCTCCTATTGGGAAGGGAGTTGGAAGGCTAGAAAATTCTGTGAGCTCCTCCATCTGGCTTTTTACATTGTTTCTAGGAATAGAAATAAGGATTTCAGACTTGTATAGCTAGTCATTTCCCCAGTGCAGAAAGACCGACCCACTTTTTGATTTCCTTTTTTCCAATGTAAATAATTTTTAAATTTATCTCACCTAATTATTCTCACTGTGATTATCAATCTTGAGTTATATAAACATACTAGAAATGGGCAGCATCTTTGCTTCCAAGCATTCCCAAAACAAGTGTTCCAAATGGTCATTGGCTTGCTTTGGATTATTATTTGCTATTAACGGAAGCATGGGAAGTGTCTCGAAAATTATTCATCTTTTCCCATATAATGTGAATACCTTTAGTTTCACCAGTGAGAACACAGATTCAACAGTCATCCTGCAAGTAGTCAACATGCTGCTATTTTTATCACTAACAGCTCTATTCTGACATTTAGTATGCTAATTAGCAAAGTGTAGGTTATTGAGTGTGATACAGGTACCAGAAGTACTTGTACATCTTCCTGAGTATGAAAAGAGTGCCAGCAGACCACTCCTAGGTGCTGATTTCTATGGGCATTGAAGACTTCTATTCCTGAATCTTTGTTGAGGATGTTTATAGCCCCCATGCCCATTAGAGCTCAGCTGACATCACACACCACAATAGCACAGTAGATAGGGTAAGGTATTTCAAAGTAAAAAGCAGTTGTTATAACAGGTGGCTTCCAGACTGGCTAATTCAGATAAATGAAATCATCAGAAACCTCACCTCCTTTAGTTTCTGTTCTGCCATCTAAACTCTGTCCTTGGCTATTGTTCCAAGTGGTGACAGGTTGTCACCCATGTCCTAAGTTGTGTTGCCTATAGCCCTGACACTGTCTGTGATGATCTGGCTATTGTGTGTATCTTTCCGTGCACCTTACTAACAGCAAGAACTCTTCAGCCAGGAACCACTCAGCCAATTTCTTTTCATCTGATTGGTCAAAATTACATTATGGCTATTTTTCATATTAGCAAACAAATGTTTATTTGTTTAACAAATGCTAATATGTTTATTTGCAAGTCAATAAATGCAGATTTAGCCTTAAAAAAGGAATTTTGTGAGAATAACGGAGCCAATTGGAAAGAGCATCATGGGCAATTCCATGAGAAACGTATCCATATTGTCTTAAAGGCAGTGCCTCCCTCTGTTTACCCACCATCCCATATCTTATCTCCCCTTAGTCCTCTTGCCTTTGTTCCTTTCTGGCTTGATCTGTCTTTGCTGCCATCCCGCCCACCCACATTCACTAAGAGTCTTGAGTTAGGTTAATTCCCTAACCTCTTGTGATAGGGAAAGGAAGTCTTAGGTTTAATGAGGATGCCTAGCTTTGATACTTAACCTAGAGTCACTTCAGGCTCCCTGATGGTTTCTTATCTCAGTGCTGTTGATCATGCTAAATCTGGGATGGTTGCTTCAGGGACTATTCCTGATTTGAGAGTAAAGAGGTCAAAGGAAAATACTTGCTGCAGTTTTATAGACACTGAAACTACCTCTTAAAAATGCTGTGGCTGGGTCTCCTGCTTCCTTTTTTCATCCATCCAGATTCTTAGCTAAATGAATACTTGACATTTTTTTTTCATTTTCAAGCCCTCAAACATCTTCCTTTCCCCTGGCTAGTTTTAAGATTAAAGAAACTGCAGTTTTTTTTTTTTTTTAAACCACACTGGGGAACTTGTGCCAGATAATAAGGGTGTACTCACTAAATATTTACCTGTCCAATGTCCTTAGATAAAAGCCAAGCTAAGATTCAGTTTCCTAGAAATGAAAAAAAAAATGAAATAAACTTTGTACAAATTGGAGAACTTGTTCTTAAAAATCTTTGGTTTATTCATATAAACTGACCACAATAAAATACAAAGACCAGCATCTAGCTATAGCAACAACAGCAAACAAAATCCAGCAGGCATAGATACAAAGTTTGCAAGATTATTAAGAAGATCCAGTTAGGGAAATGTTAACAGACTTGGTTGTTTTGTAAGCTTTAATTATGTATGAGTATAATTTAGAATTAGTGCCCAGAAACCATAAATATCATTTTAAAAAGTATAAATATGCTACAAATTATATACTTATCACTCATACCAGGCAAAAAATTGTCAACTGCTCCATGTAGTAATTCCAAATATGCTTCCTGCTCTTTGAGTAGCACACTCAAAGCACACATAAATACTAACACTGTCCCTGTTTGGTGACACCTGGTTTTGTTAAGGGTGTCACGAATACTTGGGGCATCTCTTAGGGTGCTGTATCTTTCCCTCTTCCTTTCTGGTTCTCACAAGCAGTGATTGGCAGGTCTGCAGATTCTGCCTTTAAAGCACTCTCTCTTCTGCTTCTCTGCTTTATTACTTCCTTATTTCCACTGCTACCATGGCAAAATATTATCGCTGTGAACTCCAGGTGGAATTCCTTGTTTCTGGTTGCCTTCCTCCTGTGTCCCACACTGAATGTAAAACTGCTCCTCTTGTAGACAGCTGTGATGACAGGCCTCTGAAGACATTAGAATGTCTGCTTCAATTGTCCCTTGTCTGAAGAATTTTAACCACTCATTGTGTCTCTGTGTATTCTGTTCACCAACGACATGTGTGATTTTTAGCTTCTGTAATTCCTCCAGGCATCTTACAGATGCCCAGATACATTCCTGTTGTAGCCCTCTTTCTCTTAGCACACACAACACACAGTGCACCCATGATCATTCTTGTCAAGACATTCCCGATCTTTTATGACCCAAGTCAGATGCCATTTAACCCACAAGGTCTTGCTTTCTGACTTCTGCCCCTCTTTAGTAAGCTCTTCCCATTCCTCCTCTCCAGAACTCCCAACTGTCTTCTGGTATTGTACATATTATGGTCAATTTTGCATTGCAGTTGACTATAAATCTGCTTTATATTAACACATGTTTGTATAGCACTGCTAACCAACAGGTTAGAACTTTGGATTGATTCTGCACCCTTACACTACATTTAACTTGCTTACTCCATGCAGAGATCAATGTGAGGAGATCTTTTACTTTCTATGCAGTCTAGCACTGGAGAAAAAGCCTGGGACAGAATAAAAGTCCCGTCTCTTTTTGCCTGCACCATATAAGGACATTCAATGTGCATGTAAGAATGCCTTTTATACATATCTCAATGCTCTCTTTCCCTCCTACGTGCTTTTAAAACTCTGCGACATAACCTTCAGTTCCATTTTGTGATGTCTGTCTTGCTTTTCTTATTTATCACATATATTAGAATGTCATAGCAATGATGGCCTTTCTTCTTCATTGTCATTTCTCTTTCTGATAGTAACAGACTGACACTTTTTTTTTTTTTTTTGAAGGACGACTAACATTAGCAATCGTCATGGGACTCAGTTATGGTGAATCATCGCCCAGGACCATTGTCGTAGTGATTGTCAAGGAACCTCATTTGGTGTATTGAAATGTCAGGAGTCAGGGAAGCCTTATTTTAGTGAGTGGAATAGTAAACGTTTCTCTTTGGTAGGTTGCTGACATTTAAGCTGGAGGTGTTGACGATGCTGGTGATTCTCTTTAGCCCTCCAAGAAGCATCTGCCCACACGGAGGAAAACAGACCTAAATGATGCAGAGATCAATTGATGGTGACATCATCTGAGCTATAGATTGTGCTCTGGCTTACAAATCAGTAAAATTTCATTTTAATTAATCCAGCAACTTTGAGCTGTATTGTATTTTTAGATATCCCTGAATCTTTACTCATACCAAAAATTGACTTCTTCTCTAAGACTTTCATATATGTCTTATATTACTTTTTCCTTCACACAGATTCAAGTATTGCATAGAAAACATTTAATAAAAAAAGATGTTAGCTGTATCACTTTCTTTTCTGAGAGTCAGATTAATATCTAAGGCTTGAAACAGTGCCTGTCAAAACTCAACATGTTAGAGTTGTTTATAACCTTATTTTCCTGTTTCTCATTAAGTTGATCAAGATAGTAAAATTTGAGATTTAAATCCATTAAAACTGTAACTTCTAGATGCAATTATGATATCCCTTTTGGGGGGAGGGCAAGATGTCATAACTGTGTATGTCTCATTTTACTATCTCTAACTGTTTTTCTCTGTGTATGATAATTCATTCCATTAAAAAATACCTAGTATAAAGATTGGGTCTACTGAATCTGTTCCTGGGATATATAAACAAACAAGTAACAACAAAACAAAACCCCTCTTGAATATGCTTTGTGACTGTCACTGATTCACAGCCTAGATTGTCAGTCTGTAAATCACTTTCAAATGGGTAAGAAGACTGTCTCTCACTCCACAATGAAAAAAAGAGCCTTTCCTCCACTGTATACAACATCTCACAACATTTATCTAGTAATGGACATGTAACATAAGTCTCTGGATTTCTAATGCAGGAAAAAAAAGCATTTAAATACGATTTTTTTTTAGTATAAATTTGTTTAGACTAGGAGTTTAGCTGTCCATGTCTCAGATTTTCATCTGATACCAACGTGGAAATTCAGTGTAAGCACTGGACCTCTGTTGTACTTTCCTCATTGGCAAAAGAAGTTGGCACTGTAGATTTCATGTACCTTCCAACTGGAAAATTCTCCAAATTCTTTTCAAAGGAGTATTTAACACATTTTAGAATCATCATTACCCAAAGCACAAAAGAGTGTGTGTGAGCGAGGCGGGGGTGGGGGAGGGTTGGGGGGGGTAGAAGAAAGATATTTCAAATATGCAAGTGATATTTTCTAAAATGTAGCTGGAAGAAACTCATGAGCCTTGGTCTATAATACAAAATATCATGTTAAATAAAAGCTTGAAGACGACCAGTTCGACTCATTCCTGACAAGTGTAAGCCAATTAGTCTAGAAGCCAAGATCCAAATTGGGCAAAAGTTATTTAGCCATGCAGCCATCCAGGCAAGTAATCAGAAAGAAGGTTGGTGAACAAGACAGAAGTCACTGCACTATTCATTTTGTGCTAGAGGAAGCCAAGATGAGGCACACTTATTTCTCCTCAGAATTACTAGACGAATTTATTAGTCACCACACACTGCACACAATTGGTGCAGGTCAACAGGTAGATTTTGTCCTAATCTCTTTTCATGAGGTACACCCCAACTATACTCCTTGTCAGCCATCTGAGTCAGAGCTTTTTCCTAAAATTAGTTCTCAGACAAACACACAGAAAAGATTTATTTCTTTGGAGTTAATTAACAACAGTCAAAGTGAAATCAATGCTTTCCCAAGAGCAATAAGGCCACTGCCCATCAATCGAGCTGCAACTAGTAGCTTAGACCTAGAAATTTAATGGGTTCATCCACATACTGGGTCACTGTAGTCAGCGAGTCATTATCTTTAGGTAGTCCCTTACCCCTTTTGTGGTGCTGGGGAGAGAGACTTGTATATGCTATATAAGTGTTCTATCACCCATATGTATGTAAATGCTTAAATAGAGATATGCTGGTGTACATTGTTATAAACTGAATTGTATCCTTTCAAATTGATATGTTGAAGCTCTGACCCTCAGTAAGAATGTGCTTGGAGACATCCTTTTGCAGGGATTAGTAAGGTTAAATGAGGTCACAATGTGGACTCTACATCCCATAGCTCTGAGAAAAGAAAATAAAACTAGAGAGTTCTTCATCTTTCACAGAGAAGAAGCCACATGAAGATATAAGAAAGGTAACAGTACGCCAGTTAGGAAGAGAGTTTGCATAGAGTCTGATGGCACCTTGACCTCCAACTTTTAGTCTTTAGAATAGTGAGAAAAAGTGGTTATTACTTAAGTAAGGACACCTTGTACTATCTGGCTATGGTAGTACCAGAAGACAATAATATATTTATATATGTATACTACCATCTATGTATTTCCATGTCTATCAATATATTGTCTTAGTTTATTTTGTGTCACCATGATGGAGTACGTCAAGCTCGGTAGTTTATAAAGTACAGAAGTAACTTTATAGTTATGAAGTTTGGGAAGACCAAGACCAAGTTACTGGCATTTGGTGTGGGCTGTTTTACTCTATCCTCACCAGGCTGAAAAGGGAAGAACAACAGATGGGAAACCTTTGTCTGGCAGAAAAGCAGAAGACTGATGACACACCTCTACAAATATTTTTTACAGCAGCACTGGTCCACTAAGGGGCCAGAGTCCATGGGTCTTATTTCCAATTGGGTCTTATTTCCCATTGGGTCTTATTTCTCATTGGGTCTTATTTCTGAATACTTACTTGGGGGTTAGGTTTCCAACACATAGTCTTGGGTATATATTCAGAGTATGATATTTGTCATCTATGTATCTATTATCTATCTATCTATCTATCTATCTATCTATCTATCTATCTATCTATCTATCTATCTATCTATCTATCATCTATCTATCATCATCATCTATCTTTGTATCATCTGTTTTCTATCATTTATCTATTTATCATCTATCTATCCATCTATTTGTCTATCATCTATCATTTTTATTATTATCTTACTATCATCTATCTAACAATCAATTAGTCACCCTATCTATCTAAGATTTATACACAACCGAAAACTACTAATTTTTTTCTTTTTTCCCAGTTTTCTTCCATTTTGTACCTCACAGTGAGGTGTTATACTAATTATTAATAGGTTACACACTAATATTAAATTTCAAAATAAGGAACATGGTTTCCCAAAGCTTATTCTATTATCCAGTGTGCTGTTAACAAGCTACATAGTTCTCAATGTAAAAACCAATGTGAGGATCACTCTAGAAGTTGTCACAATCTCAGGTCTTTTCTAGGTGTTTCATCAAAAGGTTAAGATGAAATCAATGAAGAGGGTATGATTTCAAAACAGGTCACCTAGAACATCTTCTAAAATGCTCTTTCTTCCTTAACTTCAGAAAAAGAATCACCCTACAAGGCTTGTGATATTGCCAGATGTTAACCTCTGAGGCTTTTTTGTATGTTGCTTAGATATATATTCTAGGTCACAACCCAACTGAGGACAGCTGTATGCTTTCTATTTCTATAATTTTATAGCCATATTCAGTGCTTCAGAAAGGTTGTACTAATCTTGTGGGCATGAGACAAAACTATTTTATGGTATCTAAATGTTTGACTGACCTATCTTTAATTAAGAAAACAGTGGCAAAGTTCTAGAGAGATGGCTCCATAGTTAAGAGCACTTAGGATTCTTGTAGAAGACCAGAGTCTAGTTCTCAGTAACCACATGGTGGCTCACAGCTGTAGTTCCAGTTCCAGAGGATCTCATACCTTCTTCTGGCATCCACTGACAGCAGGCATACATGTGATACATAAACATAAAAGTTTTAAAAACCTGACCTAAAGCTGTATTACAGAGCAATTGTGGTAAAAATTACATGATACTGGTATAGTGACAGACAGGTAGACCAATGGAATAGAATTGAAGACTCAGAAATGAACCCACACACCTATGGTCACTTGATCTTTGCCAAGGGAGCTAAAACCGTCCAGTAGAAATAAGACAGCATTTTCAAGAAGTGGTGCTGGCACAACTGGCGGTTATCATGTAGAAGAATGCAAATTGATCCATTCTTATTTCCTTGTACTAAAGTCAAGTCTAAGTGGATCAAGGAACTCCACATAAAACCAGAGACTATGAAACTTATAGAGGAGAAAGTGGGGGAAAAGCCTCTAAGATATGGGCACAGGGGAAAATATTCCTGAATATAACAGCAAAGGCTGATGCTGTAAGATCAAGAATTGACAAGTGGGACCTCATAAAATTGCAAAGCTTCTGCAAGGCAAAAGACACTGTCAATAAGACAAAAAGACCACCAACAGTTTGGGAAAGGATTTTTACCAATCCTAAATCAGATAGGAGACTAATATCCAATATATATATATAAAGAACTCAAGAAGGTGGATTCCAGAAAATCAAATAACCCCATTAAAAATGGGGCACAGAGCTAAACAAAGAATTCTCAACTGAGGAATACCGAATGGCTGAGAAGCACCTGAAAAAAAAATGTTCAACATCCTTAATCATCAGGGAAATGCAAATCAAAACAACCCTGAGATTCCACCTCACACCAGTAAGAATGGCTAAGATAAAAAATTCAGGTGACAGCAGATGCTGGCGAGGATGTGGTGAAAGAGGAACACTCCTCCATTGTTGGTGTGATTGCAAGCTTGTACAACCACTCTGGAAATCAATCTGGTGGTTCCTCATAAAATTGGACATAGTACTACTGGAGGATCCCACAATACCTCTCCTGGGCATATGTCCAGAAGATATTCCAACTGGTAATAAGAACACATGCTCCACTATGTTCATAGCAGCCTTATTTATAATAGCCAGAAGCTGGAAAGAACCCAGATGTCCCTCAACAGAGGAATGCATACAGAAAATGTGGTACATTTACACAATGGATTACTACTCAGCTATTAAAAACAATGAATTTATGAAATTCCTAGGCAAATGGATGGATCTGGAGGGTATCACCCTGAGTGAGGTAACCCAATCACAAAAGAAGTCACTAGATATGTACTCACTGATAAACAGATGTTGGCCCAGAAACTTCGAGTAGCCAAGATACAATTTGCAAAACACATGAAACTCAAGAATAACGAAGACCAAATATTGTGGACACTTCGCCCCTTCTTAGAATTGGGACCAAAACACCCACAGAAGGAGTTACAAAGACAAAGTTTGGGACTGAGACAAAAGGATGGACCATCCAGAGACTGCTGCACCTGCGGATCCATCCCATAATCACCCACCAAACACAGACACTATTGCCAGCAAGATTTTGCTGAAAAGACCCTGATATAGCTGTCTCTTGTCAGGCTATGCCAGTGCCTGGCAAACACAGAAGTGGATGCTCATAGTCAGCTATTGGATAGAACATAGGGCCCCCAATGGAGGAGCTAGAGAATGTATCCAAGGAGCTAAAGGGGTCTGCAACCCTATAGGTGGAACAACAATATGAACTAACCAGTACCCCAAGAGCTCCTGTCTCTAGCTGCATATGTAGCAGAAGATGGCCTAGTCAGCCAACATTGGTAAGAGGCCCATAGGTCTTTCAAACTTTATACGTTCCAGTACAGGGGAACACCAGGGCCAAGAAGTGGGAGTGGGTGCGTAGGGGAGTGGGGGGAGGGTATGAGGAGCTTTCAGGATAGCATTTGACATGTAAATAGAGAAAATACCTAATAAAAAATTGGGAAAAATATTTTTTAAAAAAGAAAAGGAAAGCAGGGACAGGCCAGTTCATCCTGCATGGGGTAAGTGCAGAAGCTGCCCAGGTTGACCCTGAGACACCATGAAGACAGAATGTGTGCCAGTGAGGCAGGAAAGACAGAGAGGAGCTATTTGAGGCCTGGGGTTAAAGGTGGAAGATGTTGCCACCGAGTGGTTTATGTAGGGTTGAGGGCAGCAGCCTGTGGAGTCAAATGGAGAAGCAGACTCAGCACCCAAACATGCCACCAGGCCACTAAATCATCTCGACTCTGAGCAGTGATGGAGACTCAATCAAAATATTATGTTGGGAAAGAAAAAAGAAAGAAAAAGGAAGAAGATGGTACTCATGCTCCTGGGACTTGGTCTCTCATACTCCTCTCACAGGTATTGTGGTCCACTGTCTATGTACCTGTTCTGCAATGCTCTGTTGTCAGTATAGCAGCAAGGATGGTATTCAAAATGCCAGCAATGGCTTTCCTTTTTTTTTTTTTTTTTTTTTTTTTTTTTGATACCGGACCCTGAGGCGAAGGGGTTCTCTAGTTGTGTGGACTATCTCATTGTTCCCATTCTGTTCAATGTATTCCATGTACTGAACACATCTCTATCCTTCTTCCCAGTGTGCCCACTAGGTACTTATGGTACCTGATGAGGACACAGTGTAGGACCTGTTGGTAGGTGTTAACACTAGACTGGGGTTTATTACATCACCAGTCCTCAATCTTCCAAACTTTAAGCAGATCAGTCTTTTTTTTATTGTTCTGTTTTGTTTAGATCTATCTATCTATCTATCTATCTATCTATCTATCTATCTATCTATCTATCTATCTGTCTGTCTGTCTGTCTGTCTGTCTGTCTGTCTGTCTGTCTGTCTATCTATCTATCTATCTATCTATCTATCTATCTATCTATCTATCTATCTATCTATCTTCTTGATAAAACTACCAAACCCCTATCTGGATGGCTGCTTTTAGTTTTCAATTTGCCTACCAGTCTTAATAATGTTTAGTTGTCTGACACCCCCCCCCCATTTATCTGGATTTTGTGCCACAAGGTTCAAAATTAGGAATCTAATCTATACCTTAGAAATTGAGTAACAGATATGGAAAATTATGAATTATGCATACGAATCTACTAGGAATTAAAGTGAAAAAAGCACAAATAGCTTGTTGCATTAGAAAGCACAGCACCGAACTGGACTGTAGAAAGCAAACCAAGGGCACTAATTTTCACTCATTTGAGTCTATGCTGATTTGCAATTGAAGAGGAATTTCCATTCAGAAAGCTAGCATTATCTACAAGAAAGTTTTACCCCCACCCCCAAATTACGGTCATAAGTGTAGTGTGAACAATACATCTTGATTGTAACAAAATAGGAAGAAATTTCATTAAAGCACCCAAATTGATCAGCTGCCCATTTTCTTATCTATGTTTACTGTAAATGCTTAAAGAAATAGACTGTACTAGAAATGTCCCAAATCACTAATGTGTCAATTTTAGTTTCTACTGTTATCAGCACATATTTTTCTGATGACACACAATAGTCCTAAAATGCATTTTCACTGCATTATTGAGGTTAAAATTAGCATAAGCAAAAAGCTATAAGATACAGAGTCAAGGAACCTCTGATGGGTTTCCTTTATTTCTGACCACTAATGACCCACTTTATTTTAAAAATAGTAAAACACAAAATGAAGAACTTCTAATGACAACAACTAAGGTTATGTCTGAACAGATGAAGTTCTGCTAGTGACAGTCAGAGTGGCAGTCCTCCAAGGTGTCTAAGTAGTAGTAGTATCTTCTGTTTGAAGAACCAAAGGTCTTCATACCTCTGAAGATACTCTTTTTCCTATTCCTACCTGTGTTGGTGCCAACTCAGCTATTACCACATTGCCCTAACTGGAGCTCTCTTTCCTTTGTACTACTTCTTGACTTCCTCTTCTGATGAGCCAGGCATGAGTGCCTTGATCATCCATTTGAACAGATTTCAGGGTAAAATTGGACTGAGAGAATCAAGTGGTAGAAAATTATTTCTAGTTATGAATTGTAAGCTCTGAGACAGCTCAACCTAGTCCCAAGTTCTAGTACTGTAACCTCCCTTGACACACAAAGACCTTCTTGCTCCAGAAGGAATAACTTGGTGGCTAACATGAAGAAACAGAGCTGACAGGCCATGAGTGACTCAGTAGTTCATTTCCTGGTTCCAGCTACCTTGTCTGGTCCTATTTTATGAATGAACAGTGATGTCCCATTGCTGCTTAAATTAGTTTAGGCTGAGTTTAATTTGAAATTAAGAATCTTTATACATGACTGGAATATCTATTCATAACTTTTGGTGTACAATTAAATTACTCTAAATGGAAGTATAGCTAAGTACATTTTCTAGTTTTTTCTTGCTTGAGATGTTCAACAAGATTTTTTAGAAGAAAAGTGTCAGATCGGAGATGTAGCTAAGTAGAGAAGTGCTTGCTAGAATCTCAAGTCATGCTTGAGGTCCTGAATTTGAGTCTGACATAAAAATTCAAGAAAAAGAAAGAAAGAAAGAAAGAAAGAAAGAAAGAAAGAAAGAAAGAGAGAAAGAGAGAGAGAGAAAGAAAGAAAGAAAGAAAGAAAGAAAGAAAGAAAGTGAAAAATCTTAAAAATCCAGTAAAATATGTATGATACTAAAATCATTTTTCTCTTATAAAAATAGTTCTAATATTTAGGAACCAAATTTATACCTATCTAGATTTCAAACTATAACAAAGGAACTTGGATGATAAATATGTTTTTCATAATAGAATTTGAGATATTGCTTTTTTCCCATAGAATAATTGATGGAAAGTTTCCCTTATTTCCTATGCTAGAGAATAAACACATTTCTCCCTATTTACATGAAAGAAAGTCTCTCAAATAAAACCAGAAACAGATCTTGACCTCTCTCTTCTGTGACTTTTATAAGAGCTCTTTGAGGATATGTAGTGTCTTGTGAGAGAGCCTAGGTTGTGCATATTTTATCTATGTAAGAATAATCTAAAACTGTACACTCACTAGGTAAAAATGACTGTGAAATGAATAAGTGACTGGAAGATTGACAGATCCCATGCAACTTATTTTCTTGGTACCTGGGAGCAGGGGCTGTGACCCTTCATCCTGTTGTCTCTAGTTGAACTCTTTCTCCAGTAGCATTCCAATCCCATTTACTAATACTGAAAATAGACTTTAAAAATATTTAATGTAAAAGCACTCAATGTCTTGCTATAGACAACACAAAATCAAAACCAAAAAAACCACAACAAACAAAAAGGGAATAAAAACAAGAGCTGAAAGCAGTGTCTGGTTCTGTAAGTTTATTTACAGTTGCAGTGAGCAGGAAGGAGATACTGCATCGTGGGATTGATGGATGACTGAGGGTTGGTGCCAGATGTGGACCATGACAGGTGCATAATAAAAACACCCTTTGTAGTTTTCCCTCAGAATTCCAAGTATATGTAGAAATAGGGGAGACAGCTGCCTGCTCTTTCTCTCACTGACAGACTGCTGTAGCTTCTGTAACTTTCCCTTTTATAAAATTGGGAGCATTATTTTTGTGAATTTGTCAATGCTTTATCTAAATGTTTTTCACAAGCAAAACAGAAAATTGTAGGGAGTGCTTTTTATGTTGTTTTACTTTACTGTCTTGCAAATCCTGACTATCTGTCTTTTGGTTCATAAGTCACAAAGATTATTAAAAAACAGAGTAAATCTATCGGTTATAATTTCTGGCCTACAAAATTCCATTTGCTAAGTCAGTCCTTTTTTCCATCAGGTTGACCTGTGGCTACAATGGTTTGACAGCTATGAGCCCAGTGTTGGTAGCTAAATTAAAGGATGGGTATAAAGGTGTACGAAAGGATGTCTTATATTTGGAATTGGTGGCTTCAAGAAGGTCCTCACTGGTACACACTGTGCAAGTTGCGTGACTTTAGATTATAAGATAAGAACAGCATCAAAACCAAGATACAACTGATCTCTCACAGGATATAAACTCAGTTTATCCAACAGAACAAATGTCTGTGCTGAGATCTGCCTGAGAGCTTGGAGTGTGGGGTAAATGCAAAGCAGAGAGTCAATGGTCTCTTCAGGAAGATAGGCCTATGGCACATTTAGGCTGAGACTGGCTCCTGAGTGTGAGAGAAAAGGAAAGAAGGAATCCTACTGAGAAAAATGGGCTCATATCAACAGGGAGCACACTGAGGTTTTGCCCATAATTTTTTTCCAATTTTTTTATTAGATATTTTCTTAATTTACATTTCAAATGCTATTCCGAAAGTCCCCTCCCCCCTTCCCCCTCCCTGCTCCCCTGTCCACCCACTCCCACTTCTTGGCCCTGGTGTTCCCCTGTATTGGGGCATATAAAGATTGCAGTACCAAGGGGCCTCTCTTCCCAATGACGGCCGATTAGGCCATCTTCTGCTACATATGGAGCTAGAGACACATGTTCTGGGGGTTCTGGTTAGTTCATATTGTTGATCCTCTTCTAGGGTTGCAGACCCCTTCAGCTCCTGGGGTTCTATCTCTAGATTCTCTATTGTGGGCCCTGTGTTTTCTCTTATAGATGATTATGAGCATCCACTTCTGTACGAGACAGCTATATCAGGGTCCCTTAAGTAGGCACTAACTGTCCTATGCCATAGTGTCTGAGTTTAATGACAGATTATGGGATGGATCCCCCCTGGTGGGGTAGTCTCTGTATGGTCCATCCTTCATCTTAGCTCTAAACTTTGTCTCTGTAACTCCTTTCATGGGTATTTTGTTTCCTCTTCACAGGAGGAATGAAGTATCCACGCGCTGGTCTTCCTTCTTGATTTTCTTGTGTTTTGCAAATTTTATCTTGGATATTCTAAGTTTCTGGACTAATATCCATTAATCAGTGAGTGCATATCCAATGACTTCTTTTGTGATTGGGTTACCTCACTAAGGATTATATCCTCCAGATACATCCATTTGCCCAAGAATTTCATAAATTCATTTTTTAAATAGAAGAATAGTACTCCATTGTGTAGATGTACCACATTTTCTGTATCCATTCCTCTGTTGAGGGACATCTGGGTTCTTTCCAGCTTCTGGCTATTATAAATAAGGCTGCTATGAACATAGTGGAACATGTGTCCTTTTTACCAGTTGGAACATCTTCTGGGTATATGCCCAGGAGAGGTATTGCTGGATCCTTTGGGAGTACTATGTCCAATTTTCTGAGATAACACCAGACTGACTTCCAGAGTGGTTGTACAAGCTTGCATTCCCACCAGCAATGGAGGAGTGTTCCTCTTTCTCCACATCCTCACCAGCATCTGCTGTCCCCTGAATTTTTGATCTTAGCCATTCTTACTGGAGTGAGGTGGTATCTCAGGGTTCTTTTGATTTGCATTTCCCTGATGATTAAGGATGTTGAACATTTTTTCAGATGTTACTCAGCCATTCGGAATTCCTCAGTTGAGAATTCTTTGTTTAGCTCTGTACCCCATTTTTTAATGGGGTTATTCATTTTTCTGGAGTCCAGTTTCTTTAGCTCTTTGTAGATGTTGGATATTAATCCCCTATTTGCCCATAATTTTAAGGCAATTAATAATCAAACAATTCCTCAATTTTGATGTTGTACTACTTTTCGTTGACATCAAAATGTTACATGTGGTCAAATAACCTTGTTTAAAGCATTCTTTTTAAAATTTTGACGTATAATGCAAGTTAAGGGTTGGGATGATGTGTATAGTTATTTTGCACCATTAATCTTTCACCAGTGGAAAATGTGGAAACCAGGAGAAAAGAGTGATTGACTAGGGGTAACAGCATGAATAGGTCTTGAAGTTTTATATTTGTTCTTTTTCCATATTGAAATGTGCTAAAAATGTCGTATAATGGGGCCCTTGGGCTAAAACATAGATTTTGGTCTTTGTGAGTTGCGAATTCTCTAATACATTCAAAAGTGGAAATGAATAGATGTTCATCCTGTTAGTCAGACCTTTCACAAAGTATACATAGACATTAGCAAATCACCAGAAAAACCGGTTTAAAGAGAGGAGAAAATGAAAGCTATTTACATTTATAAAAATACCTTTCACCTTTATGTCTTCATCTGCAGAGGAAGTATACAGACTTCCATCTTGCCTTTGAGGCTTTCTTCAAAGTTTACTCTAGGAACATTGAAATGAATTCAGGGTAGTTACTGATGTACAATTTCTTGAGAATAGTTGTTCCTTTTCCGTTCTCAATGCAGAACAAACAATATTATTGCCTCTTTAACCACCATCAAGCTATAGGAAGGAAAAGAATTTCCTAGGTGTCTTAGGGTTTTACTGCTGTGAACACATACCATGACCAAGGCAACTCTTATAAAGACAACATTTAATTTGGGTTGGCTTACAGGTTCACAGGTTCAGCCCATTATCATCAAGGCGGGAACATGGCACCATCCAGGCACGAAGAGCTGAGAGTTCAGATCTTCATCTAAAGACTGCAAGCAGAATACTGACTTCCAGGAAGCTAGGATGAGGGTCTTAAAGCTCACGGCCATAGTGACACACCTACTCCAACAGGACCACACCTTCTAATAGTGCCACTCCCTGGGCCAAGCATATACAAACCATCACTAGGTTTGTGAAAATAACAGGAGACTACAGACCTGAATAATAATTTTTTTTCTAGAAAGTTAAGAACAGAGCTGGGCATTATGAAACTGTACTGGCATTGGCAATGGCCAGATTTGGCAGTATTTCCTGGCTCTAGCCCTTACAAGTAAGGTCACTGTGGGTAATAAATTTAATATCTTTGAGGGTTTGTATCATCATCATCTATAAAATGCAAGCTGGCAATATATCCATTATGCAGATGTGACCATACATGGTGATTTATGCAGTGTGAATAGATAGTGAACAAACCTGACAAATTTAAGCATTGAAGAGACAGTGTGTCACACTGCAGCCCAGGCATACCTAGGACTCACTATATGATTTTGTCTGGATTCATGCTTGTGACACTCTGATTATAGGCATGATCCACAGCACTTGACTCAGTTTTGAGTTTCTATATATGTGATGTTGTCTCATCTACAAGCTTCTCCTTGTTATTAAGTCAGATATAATTTCCATTAATGCTTTCTTTCTAAGTTGGTAACAAACCAAACTTCTTTTGAGGACTATCATGACCTTGGGATTATGGTCTGGCCACTAGCAAAAGAGTGGGAAGCAAACACACTGGCAAGCTCAAGGGAGTGAAATGGGTGGGTCAGGCTTACCATCAAAGGCAAGAGAGGAAGCCAAGTGCAGTCAAGGCAAAGCAGTGTCTTTCTGAGGAATGGACACTCAGTTAAACTTGATAGATATTTTAAAACTAGCCTGACCTAGAAAGGAAAAGTTGTTCCCATCGTACTTAAGAGACAAAGCTAGAGAGTGAAGGCAAAAAGCAACAACGAGAGTGGGAGCCAACAGAGGCCTCAGATCAGAAAGCAGTTGGCCTTTACCAGATGTGACGGATGTGACACAGAGGTGAGACCATGACAGACAGGGTCGTCAGGACACAGACTGACCTAAGAACCCTCGTGAGTATCCCAGCTCACAGCCAATCATTATATAGAAGAGGTGAACTATAGAAGAGCTAAGGAAGATTGAAGAGATTCTCCATTATGGAGAATGAAAAGGGTTTATCCTTTGATAGGCTAGTATTATGCTCTCAATCCTTTCTTATCTATATGTGTGATTTCTTTCTACAACACCATGGCCCAATGATAAGATTCTGGTTTTACAACTAAATGAAATAAATTGTTACCTTTGCCTCAACTAGTGTTTTTTTTTTTAAATGTTTAATCACTGTTTAATGTCATGTTTGAAAATGTCTGTTCATATTTATCATGATTTTTACTTTATTACTCATCTAATATCTATTTATTTCTATATTTCTATATTTCTATATTTCTATATTTATTTATATTGGATATTTTCTTTATTTATATTTCAAATGTTATCCTCTTTCCCGGTTTCCCCCCTCCCAGGAACCCCCTATCTCATCCTTCCTCCTCCCTCCTCCTGCTTCTATGAGGGTGTTCCTACACCCACCACCCACTCACCCACCCACCCAAACCCACCTCCCTGCCCTCGATTCCCCTACACTGGGGCATCTATAGAGCCTTCATAGGATCAAGGATCTCTCCTGCCATTGATACTTGACAAGGCCATCCTCTGTTACATATGCAGCTGGAGCCATGTGTACTTCTTGGTTTAGTGCCTTAGTCCCTGGGAGCTGTGGGGAGTCTGGTAGGTTGATATTGTTTCCCCACCAGGACTAGAGATATGACATGTGAATGTAGATGTCCTAGGCTTTGCTACGGTATTTTTCCTGAGGTGGAATAAAAATCCCAAATTCCAAATCTGAAATCATTCTGTGTCATTCTCAGTAAGGCCTAGGAAAACCTTGGAACCCTACTTAAAACCTAGAAAACCTACTTAAAGTCACACAAGGAGACAAGAGAGACTCTGTTCTTGAAGAGAAAGTGGAAAAGGTGAAGTGGACCAATTTATGCTCATAGATCATAGTCAGCTTCCTCATTTCCTTCTTAAAGGGCAAAGGAAACCCTGCTGGATAGTTTTGTGTCAACTTAACACAAACTAAAGCCATCTGAGAGGAGAGAACTTCAATTAAGAAAATGCTTTATAAGTTCAGATAAGCAGACCTGCAGGACATTTTCTTAATTAATGATTGATAGAGGAGAGATCAGCCTATTGTGGGTGGTGTTACCCTTGGGTTGGTAGTCTAGGGCTCTGTAAGAAAGCAGCTTGAACAAGCTATGAGGAGCAAACCAGTAAACAGGACTCATCCATGGCCTCGGCATCAGTTCCTGCCTTCAGATTCCTGCCCTGTTTGAATTCTTTCCAGTCCTGACTTCCTTCAATGATGAATAGTGATATGGAAGTGTAAGCCAAATAAACCTTCCCCAACTTTATTTTTGGTCAAAGGGTTTCATCACAGCGATAGGAACCCGCCACCCCCCTCCCCCAATGAGACAGGAATGCATCTCCACAGAGTTCACGTACACATGGTAAACAAGTGGCTTTCAGGAGAGGAAAGGTACAATTCCAACCAGCAATAAGTCAAACACAGGGATCCTGGACTGTCCGATGCTTTCCAGTGGCCAACCCCAGTCTGTAGCAGTTGTTGTCAGTGTGACATGCAGCTACTATTCACAGTGTAATAGTCTAATCTCTTAGTTACATCTGGGCAATTAACAGGTTACAAATACCTGCAAGCGTCCTTTGCTGATATAGGTTGCAATGCTCGGGAAAATCTATCATAGTTTACTCATGATTATTCAAGGTGAGTTGCTGTGTTTTTCCTGGTTCTCCATTGTCAAGTGTGTCTTACTTTTGTGATAAAGAAGCAATGATTTTGAATGTACCACAAATCTAAGAATGTTGCCTTCCTTTGCTAGTTTCTAGACAGCAATGAAGATTTCTTACTTTTTTTTTTTTTAATTTTTGAAATCTTGTAGCATGCCTAGCATGGAACACCAACCCCCACAGTAGGACAAATGAGTGAGATGCAATCATTTGAAGTAATGAAACAAAAGGTAAATAAATGTTCGAGCAACTTGTTCTTATTCCAAACTTTGCATTTCCCTACAAAATGTGTGAATTTGGCCTTTTGCACATTAAGAATTTGACTTATTGGTAATTATTATTCTGTTACCTCATATTTAGAAAACCTAGTATTATGAATAAAACGAATTTGAGGCTGCAGAGCAAACATGTTCTGTTCAAATACTTTTAAAATAATACCCTTTAGGACATATTTACTCCCATGGGTTTAAAAATTTGTCTCGATGAACTAAACAACAATAATTTGACAGTGACGCCATTATAAATCATGCACTTTAGTGTAATTCCCAGAGCTAGAGAAGCCAGGCCACTGTGATTGAAGCAGTGGCTTGAATCTCTGCTGCCAGATGGCTGTTGAAATATAATGGGCTTATAGCTGTCAGCCACAGCTTGAGGCTTGAATGCAAAGGGTAAGCTAGCTTTTCAGTGATGGAAAATGAAAAGCTGGGTGGATACTTAAAATATTTGCATTGTTTTTTACTGGCTCATGAAGGGTAAGGGAAAATGTTATTTATGTATATTCTGCCTGGGGTACTATTTATAGGGAAGGTTTGCACACATATGTCACACATCAGGATGCTATTGCTAATTTTTGTATACACTGTCTTTGAAAAGAACCAGATCAGAGTTCTTGAGCTGTTTACCTGGCTTTGATCTGGTAGTTCATGAGGAACACACCCAATGAGAAAAGATTTCCATGACTCCTCAGCTTTTTGAGTATGGGGTTTCTAAATTTTCTCTAATCACTGACCTCATTTTTCTGGTTACGCTGTATGTCACAATTGGTTTGGGGCAAAATTCCTTCAAATTTTCTATTCTCTGCCAGAATAGCCTTGAAACAATATAATTCTTGATGGGATGAAGCTGTTTTCCATGTTTCTGTAAGTTCCGTTAGAGAGTGCATCTGGAGCCATTCAACCATGTGCAGTGTTTTAAAACGCCAGAATGAGGGTATCAGAAGAGCCCCTTGAGGAAGGAGAGATGACGTTTGCTGTGCTCTGCTAATATCAATTCCGGAAGAATATGTCTGGCAACACATTTATCCTGATAAACACGATGATAGGGAACAGTTTGTTTAAGCATTGGCTGCATGTATTTACTGATACATCTGTATATAGGCTGTCAGGCTGCATAAAAGAGGCCATAACAGAATACAGTTGCAGGCAGTGAGTTATGTAATGAGATCAATCCAATGAGAATCTGGCATCCAGATACAGTTTTACTGACAGTGTGAGGAGTCAGCTTATCCACCCAAGTTAGGGATACATATATTTCCTTTTGGTCACTGTTCATGAAATCACATTGTTATCTCCTTCAGCTGTTCAATGAGCCTCTGGAGAGATGAAAGGCAAAAGAGAAAGGCCTCTGGCTAAAGACTTCATGGCTGGGAAACTCGATTTTTATGCAGGTAAATTTCCTAAACAGAAAAGTACCACAGAGTCTTGGGCCATTCTGAAATAAATATGCTGTTCCAACCCTGTGATATTTGCAAAACCCTATAGTATTATAACTCTATTACTCATGAATATAGGATAGTAGTCTTTTTAAAGGCCTAGAAAAAAATCATCCCAATGAAGGTAATATCAAAAACTAGTGACGCAGGGATTACTGAAGTCAAAGTGAGTAGGTTTTCAATCACTTTAGTTTCACAAATTGACACTATTAAGGTTAATATATAGATGCCTGCCAGCACAGTTACCATTAAGAACCTATCAGTATTTCCATTATAAATCCCATTTTTCAGGGGTTAATAACTTGGTCATAAAAATTTACTGCAGGCTGAAATCAAGTCTTGAAAGGAAATAATTTTCCTTAATCCCAGCACAAGAGCTTGCTCATGTTCCAGAGACTAAGATGGCCTGATGTCAGCAGGCATAGATTATGTTTATCAGAGTGTTCCAAAGAAACAAAATCAATAGGGTATAGAGAACTATATACAAGAATATTCATTATGAATTTACTTCTAGATTCTGAAGGCTACTTATTATGTCTGCTGAATGGGAGCCAGAAAAACCAACATTATAGTTTCTAGTCCCAACATTATAGTTTCTAGTCCAATACCTTAGACCAAGAGGAGAAAATGGGGACTGAATTTGGGTACCTGAGAGCCAACAGCATGGATGCCCAGAGCGAGGAATGGCAGATACTCTAGTTTAAGCACAGAAGGGAACCTTGCCCATTCCTTCACTGTTTTCTCTAATTTTGGCTTCTAGGAATTAGATGACACCTTATCCACACTGGTTAGTGTGAACTCTTTAACTCAGTCTACCAACTCAAATGCTGATTGATATGTCTGGAATACCCTCAGAGATATATCCAGATATAAAATTTTACCAGATAACCTGGCATCTTTACGGCTGGTCAAGTTGACACTGAATGTTAATCATCATAGTATGCACAAACTTTTATCTAAAAATGTAGCACCAATCCTGGTCCTGTCAGGCATGGCAAACAATATATCTGGTGTCATTTGTTTCTTGGTGTTTGCTTTCTATTATTTTTCTTTCCCTCTTTCTCACATTCCATTTTTTCTTTCCCTGTTTCTCAAATTCATCATTTTTTTTTCTGCATCATCATCTGGAGTGAAATTCAGTTCTTCCCACATAATAAACATTTGAATTTTTCTAAGTGGAGAAAGAGCAAAAACTTCCATGTGTAAGGTCAAAGGTGTGTGTATGACTACATGGATACGCTTATTTTCCCTTTGTTAGGATAATCTGTGCAACACTAAAATATAAATAGAAACACTGTATGGTTATTTCTATATGTTAGTAAAGCTATAAGGTATAGTTCCAGTGGGGAAGCTGATTAAATTATATAGTAGCCAGCAGAATACTACAGACTTGTTCGATATTTACCATATCCATACTAAGCATTATAGTCTGCTTCCTGTTGCTGTGATAAACACCATGACCAAAAGCAACTTGGAGAGGAAAGGAGTTTATTTCAGCTTACAGGTCTAACCTGTAATATTGCCATTCTCCTGGTCTTGTTAATGCAGCCATTTCTAAAAGAGACTGTTTTACAGCCACGTACTGGTACTCTGGCACTTAGGGTCTTTCCATCCTTTCCCCTGTGTTGTTCCCATGCAAGAATTTATATGATTAAAAATTGTATTACCTGCAACATTTAAAATAAACTCTAATATTTTATAGAGCCTAGTTCACCGAGAATATTTTGGTGGGTAAAGGCTATTTTACTTTTTAACCATTTTTTTTTCTTCTTCTGCAATTCTTCAATGCTTAAAGTTCTACTTCTGTGTTTGCTGTGTGAGAGGGAGTGTCAACCTCTGCATCATAGATTAGTAAACTTACTAGTCAAAGTATTATGGAGCTGCTTTTAAGGAGAGCTTATATAGACTGTGTAGAGAGCCGCGCCCGAGCTGGTTCTGCCGCCATTCCAAGATTGCCCCGACATCCTGTCACCACCCCCAACCTGGGACAAGCAAACAAGTTCAGTGCACATGTGCTTGTGACAAAGCCACGTAAGTCACCGCCCATCCCGGGGCGTAACTTGAGGTAATGGGCAGTTAGCCAATCCTGACGACACACGTCACACTGAGGTGTATTTAAGCGGAAACCATTTTGGGCTCACCCTCTTTCTCCGCATGATGTAATAAAGGTATGCTTGCAGAAGGATTCAGGTGGCCACGTCCATTCTTGCCGGCGAGGCGGTAATGTGGCCACTTACAAGACTGAATGAAAGAGAGAGAAATACCCACCACATTTTCACTGTGAGAAACAAGAGCAGAACAATCTGAAACACTCTGGGAAATTTCACCGAGTTCCTTGGACAATCAGGGATTTATTTATGCCACTTGTCTTTGGGAGCATAAACATCCTAAGTTCCTCCTTAATCTTCCTATTGGTATGCTGAAGGTTTTGAATTATGTGTATGTGTGGGGGTATGCTGGGGGGCAGGGGTGCGCACATGCTTGCGAGCGTATGTGTTGCTTGTCTTTCTCCCTTACTCTCCACCTTATGCTTTGAGACAGGAGCTCTCCCTGAACACTGAACTCCCTTATTCTGCTAAGTGACTCACTGTCAGCCACAGGGTTTCTCTTGTCTCTGCCTTTCCAGGCCTGGGATCACAGGGTTTTTTTTGTTTTGTTTTGTTTTTGTTTTTCTGCAGGGATTGGAGTTTAACCCTTGAGCTTGTACAGCAAGCACTTTTCTGTGACACCTCCTAGTCTTTGACCTGTGCATTGCTGTCATCTCCTAGTACTTAGTCATAACTTAAGATTTCCTTTTTGGCCTTTGTGATATAGCCGTACTTAGTTTTGGTCTGATAGGTACTTTCTAGCTATCCTTCCCATGTTCCTCAAGGGACAGATAGTGTGCCTTTCTTTCCAATGTGCCTTTCTGCCCCCTACTGGTAAGAGAGGCTGTTACAATTGCGGCACAACCTCAGGTTGTTAACATTATCTACATTTGAGAGGTACCTGTTATGAGAACTTGCCATGAATTCCCTTTTAAAACTAGATAAATAGTGTGCAATAATTCTTTTACTTTACTATTTAGTTTGGGTTTCAAAATGCTTGCATTCGTTTTCCTTAGAGGGTTTGTAAGGCGTAGCTTCGTTTTCTCATGATCTTTCTTTTAAAAGGTCACACCCTGCTGAAAGCACAAAACACATTTTCCTACCCATGGTTTTTAGAAGAATTGTGGAAACATTTTCTTTCTCTTTACACTTGCACTATGAAAAAAATTGATTCTTTATGGTTTTGAACACAAGATTTTTGTCTCTAAATTGAAAACATATTAAGTGTATGTGTGTGTGATAACTAGTGTATTGGTTCTCACTCTTTTGAAGGCTAGCCATGACAGATTAAGGCTCGACTGGGTGGTTTCTGATAATGCTGTCTTTCTGCTTTTCAGATTGTCTTACATAATGACATGATTGGAGAGAGAGAGAGAGAGAGAGAGAGAGAGAGAGAGAGAGAGAGAGAGAGAGAGAGAGAGGATTGATTTTTTTTGTCTTTTCCAGTTATAAAAACAGCAGCCCTGTTGGTCTTGAGCCCCAACCATTTACTTGTGGTCACCTTCCCTCGGTCTCCATCTTCAAACACAAACATGGCAGAAATCAGAGCTCTTTAGGAACACAACATCTTATCTGTAATGGATAATATGCACATTCAATAATCTTAGTTTTTTCAATTCCTTGCTTGAACTATTCTTTTTATAAAAAGCTAGATACATTGGGTTAAAATTAACCTGACATTAATATTAGAATGATAAGGTATGATAAAAACACAGCTGAGAAAATCGATCTAAAATCCAGATGGATAGATAGATAAATAAATAGAGAGATAGATATTAATATGCTATTTTTCATTACGAAACAAGTTTCAGGGTGTAGCCAAAGAAAGCTCCTAAGAAGAATTTGTGTCTAGTCTCCTCCTGAAAGGTGATCGAGTCTTTACAAACTTTAGAGCATAAGGTGAAGAACAGTTTACCACCAGGGAGACACAGGCGTATATAAAACATGCATTACAGTTTAAGGAGCTGAGCCTGGTGTCAGAGAGGACATTTAAAGATTTTCTACAACCAAGAGCTATTGTTCAGTATTCCCTAAGTATCCACAGAGTGCTGGTTTAGAATACAGAGCACACATGTGGCCTTTGTTCTTCTTAAGTCTGCAATCAAAGACTGTAAGTGCTTAGGTCTGACAGCTTGGCACTTTCAGAATTTCCCTAAATCACCTCATACTTTTCCAGTGGGCTGTCATGCGGACTAAAGCAGCGGGTTATGCGATTTGGGCTGAAGCATGCCATAAACAGGCATTGATGTGCAGTTGAAACAAAAGCAAAACAAAACTTTCTCTCCCTTTGTTTCATTCTTTCTTTGAATGCCTGGTGGGGACAGAATAATTTCAGAGCATCTGCTGGAGCCTCTAGCCATTACAGAGTATAAGGTGTTAGAAACAACCGATTTGAAATCTGTGATATCAAATACTTTTTGTGGCTTTCTTTGAGTTTCCTTTTTTTAAACAGAAATATTTATTTTTTTCCAATTTGTATTAGATATTTTCTTCATTAACATTTCAAATGCTATCCCGAAACTCCCCTATACCCTCCCCCATCCTCCGCCCTGCTCCCCTACCCACCCACTCCCACTTCTTGGCTCTGGTGTTCCCCTGTACTGCAAGAACTAAGGGGTGAGACTAAGGGGCCTCTCTTCCCAATGATGGCCAACTAGGCCATCTTCTGCTACATATGCAGCTAGAGACAGGAGCTCTGGAGGTGCTGGTTAGTTCATATTGTTCTTCCACCTATAGGGTTGGAGACCCCTTCAGCTCCTTGGGTACTTTCTCTAGCTCCTCCATTGGGGGCCCTGTGTTCCATCCAATAGCTGACTGTGAGCATCCACTTATGTGTTTTCCAGGCACTGGCATAGCCTCACATGAGACAGCTATATCAGGGCCTTTTCAGCAAAATCTTGCTGGCGTATGCAATAGTGTCTGCATTTGGTGGCTGATTATGGGATGGATCCCTGGCTGCAGCAGTCACTGGTTAGTCCATCCTTTTGTCTCAGCTCCACACTTGATCTCTGTAACTCCTTCAATGTGTTCTTTGTTCCTAATTCTAAGAAAGGGCAAAGTGTCCACACTTTGGTCTTCCTTCTTGAGTTTCATGTGTTTTGCAAATTGTATCTTGGGTAATCTAAGTTTCTGGGCTAATAACCACTTATCAGTGAGTACATGTTATGTGAGTTCTTTTGTGATTGGGTTACCTCACTCCGGATGATACCCTCCAGATCCATCTATTTGCCCTGGAATTTCATAAATTCATTGTTTTTTAATAGCTGAGTAGTACTCCATTGTGTAAATGTACCAAATTTTCTGTGTCCATTCCAAACAATTTCTCTCTCTCTCTCTCTCTCTCTCTCTCTCTCTCTCTCTCTCCTCTCTCCCCCTCCTTCCCTCCCTCCCTCCTTCCTTCTCTTCCTCCCTTCCTTCCTTCCTTCCTCCCTTCCTTCCTTCCTTCCTTCCTTCCTTCCTTCCTTCCTTCCTTCCTTCCTTCCTTCCTCTTTCCTTTTTTCCTTTCTTCCTTTGTTCCTTATTTTCCTCCTTCCTTTCCTCTTTCCTTTCTTCATTTAAACTGTGGTGAAAGCAGACCTAGAAAGACAATTTCATAGTTATGGGTATGAATGTTAAAGACACGGCTCTTCCTATACATAATCTCATCCCACTCCGTGAAGTGGCCATGTTTCTAATGATACCCTGTCCAATTATATAAATGTCCTGCTTTGATGAAAATCCTTATGTCCTCAAGTGAAACTGGGATCCATACCATCATCATATGAAAGATACACGGCTATAAGCCCATCCTTAAGGAGCCTGAATCAGAAGGATTGCCTGGAGTTTGAAGCTAGTCTGGAAAACAGAGTGAGTTACAGACATGCCTGGACTCCAGAGTGATACCTGTGTCCAAAACCATAATAATATGACTGCAATGCATTCATATAAGAGAATATGATCATATATTCCTCTTTTTTGTGCAGTTTCTGGTCCAAAAGAAAAAAGTATAGCTATTGAATGTGTCTTTATCTTTTATCTAGAGATTAATTTTTTCCCTTGAGGATCTGTTTGGGGCCTGAGTGGATTCTTCTGCACTTCCTCTTGAGCTCTCTCCACCACACTCTCCCATCAATCACAGGAAAATAGTGCTTGTTCCTAGTCCTCTGAAACCTGGTATTAATAAAGTGTGTTGTTATCTCTACTCAGGGGATGCAAAGTTTTGGATATATCTATAATTCTAGAATAAAGTCTTTATTTCTTTTTTTTTTTAAGAAACATTAAACATGAACATAGAAAACATCTGCTTTCAAAGTCAGAGGGACTTTCCGTTGCTGTTGAAATCCTGGAGAAGATTAGTGTTCAAACTGTTTATGTAACTTTAGGAGTAGAACTAAAAGGAGAGAATGTGTCAAGCTAACATTTCCTGGTAGTTTCTTATATGTCAGGCAGCATGAAAGGGTTTTTACATTTCCTTAGCTCATGCTAAACTTGCCAGCAATGCTATTCACCATATAAGAAATAAAGCCTTAGAGGGTAAAGATTTCCAAAACCCTCTTAGCTAGCAAATGACGAATGCTGGTCTCTGACTTGAGTGTTTATCATCTTGTACAGTGCTGAGAGCAGTTGCCAACATGCATTTGGAGGTCTGACTGCATCTACTCTATTCAAAATTTGCTATGAACATTCTGAATTAAAGTGCCTAGCTCATGAGTGCTTTGTAACTTTGTTGAGTTTTAGACGATAGAATGAAGATAGATTGCCTTTAGAAATATCTTTATTCATGTGTTCAAAATGTTCAATGTAAGGGATGAAAAGGTTATTAGAGCAGAAAGGATATCTAAGAACTGCCTCACACCTAGCTGGCATATGTTACTCTTCAACTAGCTTCTGAATATGAGCACTTCTGCATTATTTGAGAAACAGTCAGATGAAATAGAGCCACATGATTTTATTGTTAAGCTGAACAGTCAGGACACTTATAGACACTAGCAAATTGAAGGTATGGATGTCACATTGCTCTATACCTAGAACATGTGGTTTGTCTGTTAGGGTTAATGAGGCTGATTTTCTATTTACGCTGGATTAGATTATTTTATAGTTTTACTCAAGATTGTAATATAACATTTTACAGAAATGCATAAGTCCACATTTTATTTCATTGAGAAAGAAAGAGAAAATTGGGTGGTGAATAGAAGCTCTTTAATAATAGTTCAAAAGATACTAACTGACTTAGTGGCTTGTGAGGCAGGATTTTTTTTTAAAGGGAAACATGCAGATTATCTTGGGATATAAATGGTACACATACCTGAGTAACATTGTGCAAGGAATGCAAACAAATCTCATTTAACTGAACAAATATACCAGTTATCTTGTTGAATCAAATCTCTCTGTATGAATCAGGACTAACTTGAAATCCTGTGTGTGTGTGTGTGTGTGTGTGTGTGTGTGTGTGTGTGTGTGCATGTTCGTGTGCATGCATGCAGATACACACACTAGACATACTATTTTGTCTTCCAGTCCAACAAAAGGTAAAAAATATACAGATGTTTTCCTGAATTCTTTCAGAAGTTACCCTAAATCAATGTGATTATTAACAATATATCATGTTAATTTAAAATGTATTTTCTATGGACTTACATTTTAGGATTTTTTTCCCCCCGACTTTCTTATAAGTTAGAAATAGTAGTCTCCAAGCCATTAGGAAACATATTGTTAACCAAATCATTCAGTCTAACATGAAGCTTTCATAGTTTGACCTCTGTTGCGTAGTCCTTTCTGCTTTTAACTTTCAGGAACAGATTGAAGATGTAAGGAGCATAAGACTTTACTGATTCTGTCCTTTACTGTGATGGTAATAGCAAAACACAGGAAACGTGGTGCTTGGAGTTTTAAAGAGTTCTGAAGATGGCCTAGTTGTCCATTATTCGGGAGGAAAGGCCCCTGGTCTAGCAATGTTTATATGCCCCAGTACAGGGGAATGCCAGGGCCAAATAGTGGGAGGGGGAAGGTAGGGGAGCAGGGCGGGGGGATGGGTATCAGGGACTTTTGGGATAACACTTGAAATGTAAATGAAGAATTTCTCTAATTAAAAAAATGATTCTAAAAAAAAAGTTCTGAGTATGAATGTCTATAGCAAATATCTAGAGACTAGAATGACTTGTAAACAATAGATTTATTTCTCCTAGTTTGGAAGGCTGGGAGGTCAAGAGCAAGGTGGCCACAGAGTCTGTGACTGGAAAGAATCTGCTTTGAGTTTTGTACATGGCTTCTTATTGTATCCACACATGGTTGAAGAGGAAAATATCCCAATGGAGTGACTTTCATAGTGACACTGACAAGATCCACTCCCATAGCTTCTATTTTATAATTTGTATCAACTCGTGGGTTAATGTTTCGGCATGTGAATTTTAGGAAAAAAGATGAGAACATAGTAGGCTCATTTCTATTTACTATTTCTAATATCAAGTTGGCATACACAAATTGAGGCTTCTTAGAAATACAATTTATAAAGCAGATCCATAGCATCATAAAAGTTGGATCTCTTCAATTTTTAAAGAAATGTTATTTATTCTTGCTATCTTTAAAACATGAATGATTTTAAAGTGGCCAAGTCACTTTAAAGAGAATCTTTTGAGCTTTGTGGAAAGTGATATTTATAGCAGCTTGAAACTGAATGAAAGCAAGTTTGGGAAGGAGAGCAATGACTGACATTCAGGATGACATGAATGCCTACTGTGTGACCTCCTTTCACAGAAGTCCTTACTGCTGTGGCATTCCAAAGGAGAAAGCAATGCATTTTTCATGAAAACAAAAATGAAGTAAAACAAAACCAAATCCCTCAGAAGATAGAAGTGAGATGTGTTCTGAGGACAAATTGATTAATCTATAAGATAAGTTAAGAAAGAACTTGAGAGGATAGGGGGTCCTCATCGATCTCCTCTCTGAACAAAACAGCACAAATACTCCTGAGATCCATTGTCTGAAAAGAAAGAAATTATTTAGTACTTTTCAAACATTGAAACTGTTTTTATGAAGCCAGGCATGGTGGCATATATACACATAGAAATTGGAAGGCTGACAAAGACAATTATGAGTTTGGAGATAGCCTGAGCTAAACATGAAGACCTTATCTCCAAAATGAAATAAAAAATAAAACACATGGGCTAATGTTTAGCAGCAAAACACTAATATCTATGTGCTTATCTATCTTACTAGTAATTAGACTTAGCATTCCTGGAAATTTGAATGAGGTGCTATGTGCACAGTATGTTAACTTCGGTAGGGGTGAGCTTTTTCCAGTTCAAAATTAGTGCCCCAGAAAAAAAAAAAAAAAGGAGCGATGGAATGTTTCCTCCAGATGGTTTGACTCTTTAATATCTACAGACATTTTGAAGACAATAAACTATTTTTCAGTGTTAAAAAAAAAAACAGAATAGCACCCTGTTTTATGTGAATTCTTTGTCAGCCAATTATTTGTTCCTTCAACATAATAAAAGAACATCAAGATTTAACTGGGCAGTGCAAAGGCCTGTTAGGAGTTGCCTATAAGCACAAATCTGCCCAGATAACCCAAATAACCCCCGAGCTTCTCTGTGATCTTATTGTAATTCCATAGACTGCTGATGGCCATGATGATGGGGGTGCATTTCAGGGGCAAAAGCCTGTACTATCCCCATTGTGCAGCCTTCTTATTCTGGTGTCTCCTTTTCCTGTATATAAGTTCGTGGGATTCTAGCCTGGGGAGTCCAGGTATTAGGACACAGAAATGCTGAAATAGAAAGTGAGTGACAGGAGAAGATTGGAGAACAGAGAGGAGAGGAAAAGGAAAGAGAAGAGCGAACGAAAGAGAAGAACAAAGGAAAGAGAGGAGAAAAGGGAAGAGAGGAGAAAAAGAAAGAGAAGAGGAGAGGAGGGGAGAGGAGAGAGGGGAAAGGAGGGGAAAGGAGAGAGGGAAGGAAGAGGAGAGGGAGTAGAGGAGAGAGGAAAGGAGGGGAAATTTTATTAGGAAGAAACAGTCTATGCTTGGATACTCTTCTGGGACTCAGATCTGGATGTATAGCCTCTCCAGGGGCCCCTCGAAGACAGAGCATGCTCAGCTCTACCCTGAACTGCATTTTATCAGTGCTGATGTATGGAGGGTATGGCTCTTTTTTGTTCATTAATTTACTATAAAATATATGTTTGGGAAACATATGTTATGCATCAAGTAGTGTGCCAAGATTGTGCAGAGGAGAAAATCAAGAGACTACAACAAAGACAAGAAAGTCCTTTTTGTAGTGATACACTGAGACAGGAGAACTGCATGTAGGTGATGCTGGGAACGGGTAAGTGGGCCAGCTAGAGACCGTGTTAAAGCCAGGCACGTGATGACACTGATAGTCTCAATGTTTAAAAAAATTCACAAAGGAGTGTGTCTCCTATACTTTCTCTGAATTTTCTTCCAATGATCAATATTGATGAATTTATCTGGTCTATTATGGAAGAACTCAGTAAATGGAAGATCCTCAAAGCCTGCAGGTTCTAGCAAGAAATGCTCTGAGATATTTTTCTACAGGTTCATGAGCTAAAAATTACAGTGGGCATTCAAGTGTGGTGCCCAGTGAGACAACTCATCACTGGCTTCAAGCAGGGATCTGAGTTGACTCACGGTATCTATTCATGGTGACAGGTCCTGTGACCACTGGATGAAAAGTATCTCCATTTAATAAAAACACTTTCATCTGAGAGAGGAGGCAGTTTATGATGGGTACCCCTCTGGGCTCTGACAATGTATTTGGACTTCTGTTGTGGAAATCTGAGTTTGTTGTCTATCCTGCAGCCTTTGATTAAGGTCCAGGACCACTCATGCCTTCAGAATCCCATTAGTAACTTTCTCAAGGGCTTGCAACTGAAGAAAGCAGCAGGTGTCAGAGCGGTACCTACTTGCTATGTACAGTCTTGCTAGTTTGGTTTTTCTAGGAATGTCCCATGGACAACAGTAGCCACCATAAGAAGCTAATTACAAGTTTACCTTTTTATTTATTTATAATTTTTGCTATTAGTTGAATTAGCAAGTGGTTCAATAGTAAATTATCTTGCAGTTCTTGTGTGATGAAACTGCATAAAGACAGAAAGTTACAATACAAGCTTTGTAGTATTAGTATACGTGTGGGTTTTCATATATCTACTAAGCTGGAGATGGATTTTATTATTCAACATTTGCATAACAGAAAGTGAGCTTTTATTATTTTCCAATTAAATATTAGACCTATTACAGTTTTCTTTTTTAGAAAACAGACTACTATAAAGTGAGAATTAACATCAGTAAACTGGAAAACTTTACTAGATTATTATTAGATATAATCAACATGAAGATCCAAGGAGCCAAGTAAATGAAATAATTTCTAAACTATAAAACCATGTTAATGTTCTGAAAAGTTACATGACCAATATATGATTGTGCATATCATCTGCCATATTCTGAAAACAACTCTTGGGTAGTGGTGCTACATGGCTTTAATTGCAGGACTTGGGAGGCAGAGGCAGGCAGGCTCTGTGAGTTCAAGACCAGCCTGGTCTATGGAAAGAGTTCCAGGATAACCAAAGCAACATAGAGAAATCCTGTCTTCCAAAACAAACAAATTAACTAAAACCAACCAAACAAAAAGGGCAAAAACGTAGCTGAAAGATTTGATTTTTATTCTCAAATTTTTATGGCCAAGGAAACTGATCCAACATTTGTGTAATGCAGAGTCTAAGATAGTGCTTGCTCCAAAGTCAGTTCCACCAGGAGAATGGGATGTCTATGGCACACTCTATAGATTAATATATGGGGAGGCTGAAAGGACTCACAGTAATTAAAGGAAGCTTAAAATAATGATGTTCTAGGTTATGCCTATTTCTAAAATGTCCCCTTCCTTCCATGTCATTTGTCACATCCTTATTTACCAGCTTAGCTGTTCTAGTGTCTATGACCTCATTGGCTTGCTCTTACAGATTTATCACTTCCTTATCTGGCATCCAGCCTGGAATAACACACATTTTATTACTGAGAATATCCCATTATGTCAAATCAATGCAGGAATTATCATTTTGGAAGGGAGATGGAGCTATGCTGTAGTATGTTTCACTGCTTTCTGCCTCCCTGACTCTGGGCAAGTCACTTAACAGTCTTGAGTCTGAGCAAGTCTTAGCTGTAAATGATAATGATGACATTATGAACATTAAATATAGTGTTCACACATGTCCTGCATAGAGGAAGCACCTCAGAAATGACATCCATTGTTAATTTTTATGGATATATTATCCCTGTTGGATGGTCTTGCACTCTCATTATGTTCTTCTTTAGCTAATAGAAGCTGGCATGAGGACCAGGTACATAGGAAGTACCTGATAAATATTTGAACCAGTAAGCATATAGGAAACAAAAAAGAGAGAAATAAGAAGAGATATTTTGTGTGAGGGAATGGTGCAGAAGAGTTGAAAGGGACAAGAAATTAGAAATCTCTTTGATCTTACCAGAGGAAAGTCTTGCAGAGCATATTGAGTTGGGTGGCTAGTGAGCACATCCAGGTTCATTGGTATCTGCTATGGTAAGGAGTGTGGGGATACAGTGTTTTTGGAGACAATGATATGCTAAAAAGTATGAGTAATGAATATTTTTAGAAAACCAGATTCATCCTTATGATCCCCGGTGATGGTTGGTCTTAATGTCAATTTGTCAGGATTTAGAATCACGTGAGTAGGGAGTGTCACCTGAAGAATTGCCATGATTGTCTTAGTGGGTGAGAGAAAACCTACCCCTACCCCAGTGTGAACGGTACCTTCTGGGAGCAGCCTAGATAAACAGAGAGCCTAGCACTGCTAACATTGTTCTCCTTTGTCCATACCTTCAGACACCAACTGGGTTTCCCATTGCAGCCACTGCTCATGTCTCCAGGGATCACAGAACCAGCATTTCCAGGTTTTATCACTGATCAAGGACTAGCCATTCTCCAGGAACGTTTAATGTTTGCAGCTCCAGGTTAGGACTTGTGGCACCAGACTCTGGGACTGAGTGAGTGCTTGGTTGTGGGCTTCTGGTGTGAGACCATGAGTGTGGGATTCACTCCAATTGCAGGTGTACCAGCCTTCAGTACTGAGTCACTGTGGGCTTCTCTGCTTCTAAGCTGATTTAATACATTCTTTTTATTATTCAACTATAGGTTCTGCTGCTCTAGAGAATGCTGACCTACTCAAACACTAAGGACTTTAACATGTTAACGTTTTTACTTGTTTATAAGGGGAACATGTGTGTGTTCACTACACCCCAATGTTTTGAAAAAAATTTGTTGTCATACTGTGTATAGCTATGTGATAAGGAGATATTTTTGAGAAGGGAGGACTAGAGAAAGTTTTCATTTTGTTGCATAGGCTGGCCTTGAACTTGTGCTTATCCTTCTGCTTCAACTCTTCAAGTACTAGGCTTAAAGGCAGAATCCACAAAACTCAGCATAAAGAAGATTTAGTGAAGATAGTCTATTCTGAAGAGGGTGTCTTAAAGATGATGATTCATGACTTTAGAATAGTCATAAATCTTTGAGGAATGAGCAAACCAAAATTAGGAACATATGTCCCCTCTGCTCTTGGTATGGCACTTCCACGAGAGTCACCAGGAATTAAGTGGAATGATGACAAGCCACATATGGCACCAGATCTGTGCTAAATTAATAACAGTATGAGAACACAGTTAAACAGTGATAATCCCCTTGTTATCCAGTGTCTTTTCCCTTTCCAACAACCTCACAGTACATCATTAAACACGCAAAAGACACTTGTTAATGGGGACAGCTGACATTCGAGGAGAAACCATGTGGCCTATCTTTTGAAACAAGCTGAAGAGGCTGATTCGGGCTTCTTCATTCACAGGTCTGCAGAGGAGTCATTTGGAGATCAAAAAAACGAGGCTAAACCTGACTAGCTTGAGGCACTCCATCTGGCTCTGCCCCATGCTGTTGCCATAGCCACCCATCTCCTAGCAACAATGAATAGCATTTTCATGTCTCTACAGTGACAAAGCATGAGAGTGAAAAACATAAGTATGGTCACAATACACTAATAATCTGAGAGGTTATCTCATAAATTAAGTTCAATCTGAAGATCCGCATGAATATTTGATTTCGTGATTATATTTTTCCTATGGTAGTCTTTTGTCTGGGTTTAAAATAAAGCAGCCTGACAGCCTGCTATTAAATATAAGATGACAAATATCATTACAAAGGGCACAATAAAGTTAAACTTTATTTTAAGTCACACAGAAAAACAATTATCTTTTAAAATAACTGCCCATCAACATCTAGAACTCTGGGGACAAATGCCAGGGTGGAAAAACTCAGCCTTGGATTTAGAAGGAATATTCTGTCTTGACAAGCCACCCACAGCCTTTGCAGTGAGCAAGGAGTCTCAGCTGAGGTAACTAATCAAAAACAGGAAAGAAGCTGAATAAAGAGAGAAGGAAAGGCCACCTGCATCATGCTTGTCCTTGTGACAAAGTGAAAACCGGTGTGACTCATCGAAGAGGATGTGGAGCTGTTTATTTCTACGTGTTTGTGCCATACTTGAAGCATGCTTTATTTGAATATTCTGCCAGGAGAATTCCATTGGGATGGCACCCTTGTTTCTTTTTTAATGAATAGTAACTCTCAATTGGAGCGTGCTTTTGCCAACCCTATGGGCCCCACCTGAGAATGCAGAATTTTAGATTGCCACAGAGACGGAGATAGTGAAGTCTGAAGCAATTCTCATTTAAAAACATTGTAGTATTTTTTTTCACGGTTTTTGTCAGCTACAGCTCATGACCTACCTCTTGTTTAGAAATAAGAATATATCTGTCACAGTTTGAATATTGCTTTCGTGATTTTTTTTTTCCTATGAGAGCCTGGGCATTTGGTAAATGTCAATGAAAGATGCAGACAGTGAGAAGCCGCTTCAGGAATCCTACTGAGAGATTTCTCTGGAGGGGAAACAACATCTAAACAATGAGGTCTACAGAATGGAATAAACAGTCCCACACTTCTGCAGGCCATTATCATGTGTTTACACATTGCATGTGGAGTTGAGTTTAGCTGTGCTAACAGCTTTGTGAGAAGAAAATCCCCCCAAAATTAAATAATCAAAAGAGATAGGTGAATGCTGATTTTATGAAATAAACAGTGATTGAGGAGAGAAGAAAAACCAGCAGGACTCAGCAGGAAGCAAATTAATTCATGCTGGAGATTTACTCTTCTCAAGAAATTAAATTGCCCATTTCCTAATCAGTACAGCTCTTGTATGTTGTTTCTTTTTCATTCTTCCTAAATTTACTTCATGTTAGAGCTCTTCAATTTTTCACTCTATTGTTTTCTAAATTATAGTGTGAAACTCCAATTCCTTGAGAGCCTCTGTGAAGAATTTGATAAAAATAAAATTATTTTCCAATGATTACATTTATCTGTTTCATTTGCCCCTGCTCCAGAGAATGATGTAAGAGGACTCCCTAATGTGCTTTCTTTTTTCCTGTGTCATTGGAGTGATTCATGACCCAGGCAATCCCATGTATTCATAATACTACTGTGTAATAACTGAAGCAAAACTGTCTTAGTGTCCTTCCATGGGGAATGACTGCTCAGTTGCTGGCTCTTTCCATGTTCTCATGCTGTCGCAAGCAGGAAAAAGCACAAAATGTTGTTCTCCCAGCTAATTCTGCACACAGAGAAAGATGTCAACACACATTAAAACTGCAACCACATTTGAGAAGGCACGCAGAACTCTGCAAATGCCATCGTTGTTTGCAGAGCTCGAGCTGCAGAGATGTCGTATGCTTTTCAATCTGCTTTTTACTCTTCTGCCGTCTTAAAATAAACCGTGTAATTCTGGCTCTTGGCTTTTGAATGTGAGTTATGCCATCAATCTGTTGTGATTCATTCACTACGTTATTTTAGGGCTGAATAGTTTGTCCTTTCTATAATAATCACCGTAGCATCACTTTTGCCTAGAGGAAGCTATTGTGTCTTTGGGAAGGCTGACAAGCAGAGAAATGAGAGCAACAATGTGGTGTAAGCGCTGGACATAAAAGCTTCCCTCCCACAGGTCAGCTGGCAGGTGGGAAAATCTGATTGGCACCTGTATATTAACTCTGATATCAAATGATATGTCCAGCCCTCCAAGTATGAGGTGTTAGAACATTGCCACAGCTGAGTGCTGAACTCAGTAGTACCCTGTTCTCTAGAAGAGATGTGTGAAATTAGTCTTTGAGACGATTAGATTAGCACATCCTACCAGTCTCCCTCTGCAAAGTCTATCTGCATTAAGGATCTTGGAGAAAGGGGAAAGTGTGACACATCTTTCAAGCATTAATCACCACTTCTTGTAACTATCAGAAGACAAAAGGGCTCTGCTGAATATCGAAAGAGCTGAATTAGTGCCAAATGTACAAATTACCAAAGGCGATGGAGAGAAGCCTTTGGCTCTTAATGGAAATTGAATCTTTTACAGCTAGCATGTTTTGAAGATGTCTTAATAATGGAAAAGATCAGAGGCATCCTTACAGGATGAGATGACGGTGACACAAAAGCCCCGAGACAGAATGAACATGACAGGACATTAGTCTTTGCAATGTCAAATCTTATTGCTCCCAAGATCACCTGGCACTGAAAGGAGAATTTGAAAAAGGTCAAATAGAGTAAAACAGTTTCAAAATAAGAACAGAGCCAGGTACTTTCAGGGTTGGATATAGGGCTGGTGCGATAACCTTATCTGGCATCTATAGTAAATAGGTGGTAATTTCCATAATGAAATCCTATTCAGATTAGGATGTAATAGGTGAAGGACAGAATGTGTCCCAACACCTAACACGTATCTTTAATAAATATAGTATGGGAACTCCCATTTTCTTTGTTCAATACATCATTAATTTATTTGTTTCTCTTCTATATCATTGTCTAAAGTACAGGTTTCAAGTAGGCACAAGTAATGTCTCTAAGTGGGTTTGAGCCACTGGGCCATCCTGTCTTGTGCCTCTACCATCAGAAAAGACACCAAAGCTTTATTATTAATTATTATTATTAATTATTATTAAGATAATGGAGAATAGGCAGTTAGTTCTTAGTGTAAGTAGCCCTACAATAACTTAATACTATACAAAGTGGGACATGCAGCTAGCTGTCTAGAAAATGTATTTTTGAATATTTGGACAGGGCAACAAATTATGAATTAGTCAATTCTAGAAATTAGAACCCTAGTCTTTTTAAGACAGGCAAGAGACAGGACTGTAAGATTCATTGTTTTTTTCATAATAGCTAGGAAATGGAAGCAGCCTAAGTGTCCTCCAACTGATGAATGGATACTAAAAATGTGGTGTGCATTTACTATTTAGCTATAAAAAAAATGAAATCACAAAATAGGAAGGTAAATGGATGGAACTGGAAACGATCATATTGAATGAGGTAACCCAGACCCAGGAAGACAGCCATCACATCTCATCTCTCATTTGGAGCTCTGAGTCTTTAAATAGGAATACATACCTGGAGTAACTGGAGAAACCAGGAAAGTAAGAAGGGACCCTTGTGAATATGGGAGAAGGGGATGGAAAGGTTGAATAAAGAGGGAGATAATGGGATTCAAATGATCTGAAATGGAAAATGGGAAAAATGGGGTGGCTCTAATTTGGAAATGGGGATGGAAATAAACACAGAAGGAGGAGGGTAAAATAACTGTGGGGATGTGTAAAAAAGCCATAAGTACTCATACTACTTGATACCTAAAACTACTTACAATACCTGAAATTCTGTGTATAAATATACATATATAGTATAAATGAAAACTTCACATCTGGACTTACAGCGCTACCCCAGGAGCCAGAGACCATCTAATAAAACCCCAGACATCAAGCATGAGAAATTGTGTTTTGAGGTTTTGGTCCGGGTTGATCTAGAGACTCCGAGGTCAATGCAGGGTGTTGCCATTGCCCTTGACTGCTCAATGATTTTCCTGTTGCTGGAAAAAAAAATACATCTCAGACACAGTGCCCAGAAACCCCTGAGCTGGATGTGACTTAAAAACCTCCTTGCTGAAGGCTAGCTTTCATGAAACCAGAAGATGTCATGCAAGCTTTCAAAATAGAGATACAACTAACAGTCCTTCCCAGCTATGATTCCTATGAATCACACAAATGACCAGCATGGCAAGATAACCTTAAGAGTGCAATAGTGGCACACATACCTTGGTGGTAACCAACAGCTTTTTAATTGTATGAATGTAAGACCCACTTAACAAGAGAAAACTCATGACTGGTATTGGAAACCTAACCAAATAGTCAATTTATTGTCAAAGACCAGCTTTGGCATCCAGGCCAATTGAGATTGGATGTAGAGTCAGTTGGGGGGCGGGGAGGGCCGGCAAAAACTTACATGTGGATAAATGTTCACTTCTCATCAAGGAAACTTCTCTTTGCAACAGACAGAGACCTTTACAGAAAACCACAACTGACTGAAATGCAGAGTTGTGAAGCACAGTCCAAACTGATATACTTGTGTAATATGACTTGTATATATGTCTTCAGAGCTAGGTATTTGGTTTAGATAACCAGTTGATATGTTATTCCCTAGAGAAGAGTTTCTTCTGCTCTCAGCATTGCATGGAATTCATTGTATACTACTGAATCCTTGTGAGCTGTCTCTCATCCATGGAGGAAGAAGAAGAAGAAGAAGAAGAAGAAGAAGAAGAAGAAGAAGAAGAAGAAGAAGAAGAAGAAGAAGAAGAAGAAGAAGAAGAAGAAGAAGAAGAAGAAGGGAGAAGGGAGAAGGGAGAAGGGAGAAGGGAGAAGAAGGGAGAAGGGGAAGAAGAACTTATTGTGGAAGCTGTAGTGTGTCACAGTGTGTCTCACAATATAACCGTTTGTCCACACTTACTTGCTTGCAATAAGTCATTGGTCTGGTTCCAATTCTCTGGCTTCTGTTACACTGTCAATACTGGATCCTTACTGGGACTCCTCTCAGAAATCCTGTTGTTGCCCAGTGTCATGGAGATCCTATAGCTTTGGATTTGTAGGATTGTCCCTTCACATGCTCTAAAAGTTCATTAATAGGAGAGATGTTGGGGTGGACCAACTTATAGCCCTGGATCTGAGCCTGAGTGGTATCCCGAGGTCAGCCCATTTACTCTCCCTCACCCACACTACTAGGGTGTGCTAGCTCATCTAATGCTGCAGCTGGCAAAGGTCAGGGCCAGGACTTCTGCTCTTATTCCCTCAGGTCAGCTCACCACCACCTACATCAGCAAGGCCAGCTATATTGTGCTGCCCAGGTGAGGTGCAGGATCCATTCTTCCAAGTAGTACATCCAGTGAGAGGCAGAGCCAGCTCTCCCACTCTAATGGCCCTGATACCAACTCTTCTTAAGTCTAATCAACTTTCTAATTTTCCTACCCCTCCTTACCCCTTTACAGAATTTCTTGTCACCTCTAATCAGCAGAAAGAAGCCATAGAAATACATTAGCCTAATTTCTTGGGTTTGGGTATCTGGTTATGGTTATTTTACAAATTACAGATAGGTGGTCATTTTAAGAGATCATTTGGGAATGGTCACAATTTTGAACAGGGAAGAAATAGATGAAATGGATTAATAAATTCACTCTTGAACAAAGTATTGTGTGGCCATATTCTTACATTGGTAGAAATCTTTGTAATTGATGTAGAATTGAAGTTATAATTTCTTACATTGGGTACAGAATTTATATACTCATATAGAATTAAGGTTTTCATTGATATATATCTATACATTGAAATAAAATTTAAAATTAATGAAGAAAATATCTAACAAAAATTGGAAAAAAATTGAAATTTATATTGTTACTCTTTGTAGAGGGGGGTGTAGATTCCCTAGTTGATTCTTGGCTGTGTCAATAAAGAAGACAAGAGCCAATTGCTGGGCTAAGGAGAAAAGGTGGGATTTCCAGGTCCCAGAAGGAAAAGAGGGATGTAAAGAAAAAGGATTCTCTGGAGTAGGTTTTGGAATGAAAGGATGTGACAAACAACTAAGGTCTTAGGGCCAGAATCGGTGGTGGAATGGATTGCTGATCTAGGATAACTGATAAGTTCAAGGCAATAGATTCCATACCCCAAAACTGTAGTATCTGGCAAGTTTTAAAATATTAAAGCTGTTTGAAGTGTTTTCCATCTGAGGAGCTAAGGTGGGCAGGAGGATAAAGAGAGCAGCCAAGGAGGCTGTTGGTGGCTTGGCAAAGCTAACCGGTGGAGCAGTGACAGCACTAACAGGTTAGGTGATGGTCACAAATGAGTTTGGAGCAAGGATAGCCAGAATAAGTCAGAGTGTGGGCCGTGGCACAAGGCAAGGAGATAACATGCTTTTAAAATTATTCACTACTCTTAGATAGACATTGTGCCTTTGCAAGTCATTTAAGAACAAGATGATTAAGTAATGAAAGCTAATGGTTATACAGTAAACTCATGGTTTGGTTAGATTCTAATTTCATTATAATAAAGTACTTTCAATTTATCAAATCTAAATGACTAAGAGTAGCTAAGGTTTAACAGTTCAAATACACTTTAAACTATAGTCTTCAAAACATCAGAAATCCACAGAACATGACATTTATGATATCTCATTATTAAGGATCATTTGACAATGTGAAATGTCTGCTCCTTACAGTTTCCCCATTCCTTTGAGTTAGCCAAGGCATTTTAAAACTAACTAGTGTGTGTGTGTGTGTGTGTGTGTGTGTGTGTGTGTGTGTGTGTGTGTGTGTGTGTTTGTGTTTCACTCGCAAATCAAGATAGCTCCTGGGCAGTTCCACAAGTACAATCCACTGGGACCACAAAGCGGTATAGTGAAAACTCAATGATACACCAATGCATGTGTGTTGTTAGCAAAGAATCCTTCATCACATGTCCTTTTGCATGTTTGCTTTAGCAGAACATTCTCTTTCCTGTGTCTGCTTCAGTGAAACATTCCTTCATGAGTCTGCCTTAGTTTTTTTCCCCTATGTCCATGTCCATTTAAGGAAAATACACCTTCACATGTTTACCCCAGCAAGACACCATCCAATTAAACTGACTTTCCAAAAACCCCTAAGTTTCCACTTCATGCATTCATCTGTATTTTTAGTCATCTTGGTGGAAGGCTGGATCTGTGATGCAGCTGTATGAAAGTACAGGACTGAAGTCTAATTGTCGTGTTTTAAATACGTGAGTGATGACTTAAGCTCCAGAATCACTAACTAGCATATGATTTCTGTTCAATAGACACAGAATTAAAATAGGAACCACTGGAAGGGGTTGAAAGGAGGAAAGAAGGGAGAAATAGTGTCTTATGGTTTTACTGCAATAACAGACACCATGACCAAGGCAAGTTTTATAAGGACAACATTTAATTGGAGCTGGCTTACAGGTTCAGAGGTTCAGCCCATTATCATCAAGGCAGGAACATGCCAGCATCCAGGCAGGCATGGTGAAAGAGAAGCTGAGTGTTCTACATCTTCATCTGAAGGTTGCTAAGGTAATACTGGCTTCCAGGCAGCTAGGATAAGGGTTTTAAAGCCCACACCATCAGCAGCACTACACCTACTCCTAAAGGGTGACACCTATTCCAACAGGGCCACACCTTCTAGTAGTGCCACTCCCTGGCCTGAGCATATACAAACTGTCACATTCCGCTCCCTGGCCCTCATAGGCTTGTTCAAACATATGGGTCTATGGGGTCCATACCTAAACATAGCACAATACAAAATACATTTAATCCAACTTCAAAAGTTCCCATAGTCTAGAGCAGTCTCAACAATGGTAAAAGTTTAAAGTCTCTTCTGAAATTCATCCAATCACTTAACTGTAATCCCCAAAGCAAGACAGAAAACCAGTTAGGCAAACTCCAAACTCTGATGTCTGAAAGGGAGGGCTAGATGAAGTTTTCCTCGTATTCTGTAAAAGGACATGAGAGGCCAAGAAGAGGATGAAACATGCTACCAAAAGGCAAGACTGAGTCCACTGATGGTCTTTTGATAGAAGGACTATTTTTACTACGTGAATCCTACTGATCCATGAGTATCATAGATCTATCTTCTGATATCTTCTTCAATTTCTTTCTTCCGGTCTTGAGAGTTGTTTTCTTTCTGTTTGTGTTTTGGTTTTGCTTTGTTTGTTTTTACATACAGGTCTTATACTTGCTTACTTAAAGGTACCCCAAGATATTTTATATTATTTGTGGCTATTGTGAAGGGTTTGTTTCCGTAATTTACTTCACAGACCAATGGCCATTTGTATATAGAAGGGCTACTATCTTCTTCTTCTTCTTCTTCTTCTTCTTCTTCTTCTTCTTCTTCTTCTTCTTCTTCTTCTTCTTCTTCTTCTTCTTCTTCTTCTTCCTCTTCCTCTTCCTCTCCTTCTCCTTCTCCTTCTCCTCCTCCTCCTTCTCCTCCTCCTTCTCCTCCTCCTCCTTCTGGAGAGTTGCAAGGGTGGAGGGTTGTTATGAGGCGATGGGGAGATGGATGGTATTGGGGTGCATGATGTGAAATTCATAAGAATCAATACAAAGTTAAATAAAAAAAAATCTCAGCCGGGCGTGGTGGCACATGCCTTTAATCCCAGCACTCAGGAGGCAGAGGCAGAGGCAGGAAGATTTCTGAGTTCGAGGCCAGCCTGGTCTACAGAGTGAGTTCCAGGACAACCAGGGCTATACAGAGAAATCCTGTCTCGAAAAACCAACAAAACAAAACAAACAAAAAACAAACAAACAAAAAACAAAACAAAAACCTCTCAGTCACAAAAGTATCTAAGAAAGACAATGAAGAGCCTGAAAATTGACTTTACAGAAACCTTCCAAGTCGTCCCCTGGAGGAAACGCTTAGACTTTGAGGTCTCTGCAGAGTAGCTTGGTTTGACAGCTCTATCTGGAGATCTCGATTTTATCAAGGCCTCAAAAACTAAATAGCTGGAGGTGAGAAAAACATTCATAATTCTTCAAAGGTAAAATGAGTTAAAAAGGTCCTTTCAAAGTGTAATACATGACACTGCATAAACTCCCATTCAGGAAGATGAGGCACCATAGATGATGTTGGGAAGAGGCCAGAACAGCAGGATACAGGTGGCACAGGTACAACCCTAGCAATTATATGCTGTGCTTTTGGAAACATGGGTCTGTTTCCTCATCCAAAAAACTGAGATTGTTATAGTACTGATCTTATGAGATTGTTTTAGGGATTAAAAATAGGATGTCAGGAATGCTATGTAGCATTTTATTATCTGACAAAATAGACATCAAACCAACATAGGAGAGATAAAGGACATTATATATTCTTCAAAGAAAAAAAATCTACATAGAGCAGTGGTTCTCAACCTTCCTAATGCACAGACCCTTTAATACAGTTCCTCATGTTGTGGTGAACCCCAACTATAGCATTATTTTATTGCTATTTTATAACTACAAGTTCACTACTGTTATGAATCATAATGTAAATATCTGTGTTTTCCACTGGTTGAGGGTGACCTGTGTGAAAGCATTGTTTGACTGCCAAGGGGATCAAGACCCACAGGTCGAGAACCTCTGACCTAGAGGCTATTATAATTCTAAACACCTATGCACCAAACACTGGTGTACTGAAGTTCATAAAAGAAGCACTACTAAAACTAAAATGATATATTGACCCTCACACAGTAATAGGGGCCAACTTTAATACTTTCACCAATAAACAGGGTACACAGAAAAAAAAAACCAGCAAAATGCTCAAACTATATCATAAACCTAACATATTTACAGAATATTTCACCCAAACACAAATTAATATGTCTTCTTCTCAGCACCTCATGGGATTTTCTCCTGAATTGGTTACATATTTGGATACAACACAAGTGTCAATAAATACAAGGGTACTAGTAGAAGGAATATCCTGCATCCTATCTGACCACCACCGGTTCAAGTAAGATATCAACAACAGACAACACAAAGGTTACAAAACCATGGAAACTGAAGAGCTTACTATTGAATGAATAATAGGTCAAGACAGAAATTAAGAAAGAAACTAAACACTTTTTATAATTTAATGAAAATAAAAACACATCATATCCACACTTATAGCACAAAATGAAGGAAGTTAAAGAGGCAAGTTTATAGGTGACAGAGAGAGAGAGAGAGAGAGAGTAAATGAGTTAGAGATATCTCATATTAGTATGTTAATACTACATCTAAAAGCTCTAGAACAAAAAGAAGTCATACCCAAAAGGAATAGATAGCAAGAGATAATCAAACAAAGGTCTAGATCAAAATAGAAACAGTAAACAAAAAAAAAAATGCCAAGAATCAATGAAATACAGTGTTGGTTCTCTGAGAAATCAGTAAGATTGATAAACACTTAGCCAAATTAACTAAAATTCAGAAAGAAAAGATCCAAATAACAAAATTAAAGATAAAAAGCAGAACAAACAATACAGCATTTCAGAGACTCATAAGGACATTAAAAATATTATATTCACTTCCTGTTTCAGTTTGCTCCCAGAGTTGATCCTGTGCCACAGAACTACATACACAAATACCAACAGGAGAGAGCTGGTCTCTCAGGAGTGCTTACACACCTGTGAGCATAAGTAAGACCACCACTTGTCTTCAAATACCTGGCCCAAGAGGGACCCTCCCATAGCTCTCAGTACACAGGAACGGAGAATCTGCTGGGGACAGAATCCTTCTTGTTTCTATCTGCTACCCAGAGTTGACCGTGTACCACAGCTCTCCATACCTAAATTCTTCAGGGAGAGAACTGGTCTCACAGGAGTACTGACACACAGGCTTGCAGGATGGACAAACTACAGTCACAGACAGCAAGAACAGCTAACACCAGAGAAAACCAGATGGTAAAAGGCAAGCTCAAGAACATAAGCAACAGAAAGCAAGGTAACTTGGCATCATGAGAGCCCAGTACTCCCACCACAGCAAGCTCTGGTTACCCCAACATACCAGAAAAATGACTCTGATTTAAAAATCACATCTCATGATGATAGAGGACTTTAAGAAGGACATAAATAACTCCCTTAAAGAAATACAAGAGAACACAGGGAAACAGCTAGAAGACCTTAAAGAGGAAAGACAAAATCCATTAAAGAATTACAGAAAAGCACAACCAAACAGGTGAAGGAACTGAACAAAACCAACAGGATCTAAAATTGGAAATAGAAACAATAAAGGAATCACAAAGGGAGACAAGTTTGGAGAAAGAAAACCTACGAAAGGGATCAGGAGTCATAGATGCAAACATCACCAATAGGATACAAGAGATAGAAAAGAGAATCTCACGCACAGAAGATACAATAGAAAACATTGACACAATAGTCAAAGAAAATGCAAAAAGCTCCTAAGAAAAACATCCAGGAAATCCAGGACACAATGAGAAGGCCAAACCTAAGGATAATAGGTGTAGAAGAAAGCAAATATTCCCAAACTAAAGGGTCAGTAAATATCTTCAACAAAATTATAGAAGAAAACTTCCCTAACCTCAAGAAACAGATGCTCAAGAAAACATAAGAAGCCTACAGAACTCCAAATAGATTGGACCAGAAAAGAAATTCCTCTTGTCACATAATAATCAAAACACCAAATGCACTAAACAAAGAAATAATATTAAAAGCAGAAAAGGAAAAAGGTCAAGTAACATATAAAGGCAGACTTATCAGTATTACACTAGACTTCTCACCACCAGAGACTATGAAAGCTAGAAGATCTTGGCAGATCTCATATAGACCCTAAGAGAACACAAATGCCAGCCCAGGCTACTATATCCAGCAAAACTCTCAATAACTATAGATGGAGAAACCAAGATATTCCAAGACAAAACCAAATTTCCACAATATCTTTCCACAAATCCAGCCCTACAAAGGATAATAGATGGAAAATGCCAACACAAAGAGGGAAACTACACCCTAGAAAAAGCAAGAAAGTAATCTGTTTTCAATAAACTCAGAAGAAGATAACCACACAAACTTAGAAATAACATAAAAAATAAGAGGAAGCAACAATCACTATTCCTTAATATCTCTTAATATCAATTTACTCAATTCTCCAATAAAAAGACAATAGACTAACAGATGGGATATGTAACCAGGACCGAGCATTTTGCTGCATATAGGAAACTCATCTCAGTGTCAAAGACAGAGTAAAGAACTACAAAATCATTTCACAAGCAAATGGTCCCAAGAAATAAGATGAAGTAGCCATTCTAATATTGGATAAAATTGACTTTCAATGAAAAATAAACAAAAAGATAAGGAAGGACACTTCATACCTATAAAAGGAAAAACCTACCAAGAAGAACTCTCAATTCTGAACATCTATGCTCCAAATGCAAGGGCGCCCACATTCATAAAAGAAACTTTACCAAGGTTCAAAGCACACATTGCACCTCACACAATAATAGGGGGATACTTCCAACTCCATGCTCATCAATGGACAGATCATGGAAACAGAAACTTAACAAACACAGTGAAACTAAGAGAAGTTATGGACCAAGTGGAATTAACAGATATCTCTAGAACATTTCATCCTAAATCAAAAGAATATACCTTCTTCTCAGCACTTTAGGGTTCCTTCTCCAAAACTGACCATATAATCAGCCACAAAACAGACCTCAACAGATACAAGAAGATTGAAATAATCCCATGCCTCCTCTCAGATCTCCATTGACTAAGGCTTCAATAGAAACAAAAAACAACAGAAAGTCTGCATACACATGAAAGCTGAACAATGCTCAACTCAATGATAACTTGGTTAAAGAAGAAATAAAGAAATAAAAGACTTTTTAGAATTTATTGAAAAGGAAGGTACAACATACCCATACTTATATGACACAACGAAAGCAGTCCTAAGAGGAAAACTCATAGCTCTGAGTGCCTCCAAAAGAAACTGGAGAGAGTACACTAGAAGATGAACAGCACACCTGAAAGCTCTAGAACAAAAAGAAGCAAATACACCCAAGAGGAGGAGACAGCAGGAAATAATCAAACTTAGGGCTGAAATCAATCAAATACAAACAAACAGAACAAACCAAAAAACCAACCAAATCAGGAGCTGGTTCTTTGAGAAAATCAACAAGATAGACTAACCCTTAGCTAGACTAACCAGAGGGCACAGAGACAGTATTCAAATTAACAAATTTAGAAATGAAAAGGAACACATAACAACAGAAATTGAGGAAATTAAAAAAAAAATCATTAGATCCTATTACAAAAAGGCTATACTCAACAAAACTGGAAAATCTGGGTGAAATGGAAAATTTTCTAGACAGATACCAAATATTGAAGTTACACAATGATCAGATAAACCATGTAAACAGTCCCCTAAAGAAATAGAAGCAGTCATTAAAAGTCTCCCAACCAAAAAAAGCCCAGGACCAGATGGTTTTAGTGCAGAATTCTATCAGATCTTCCAAGAAGACTTAACACCAACACTCCTCAAACTATTCCACAAAACAGAAACAAAAGGTACTCTACGCAATTGGTTCTATGAAGCCACAATGAAGTTGATACCAAAACTACACAAAGACCCAACAAAGAAAGAGAACTTCAGACCAATTTCCCTTATGAATATCATTGCAAAAATACTAAATAAAATTCTTTCCAATCGCATCCAAGAACACATCAAAACTTGATCATTCACCACGATCAAGTAGGCTTCATCCCAGGCATGCAGGGATGGCTCAATATATGAAAATCCATCAATGTAATACACTACATAAACAAACTAAAAAAAAAAAAAAAAACCACATGATCATTTCATTTGATGCTGGAAAATCATTTGACAAAATTCCACATCCCTTCAAGTTAAAAGTCTTGGAAAGATCAGGAATTCAAGGCTCATACATAAACATAGTAAAAGAAATATACAGAAAACCATAGTCAACATCAAACTAAATGGAGAGAAACTTGAAGCAATCCCACTAAAATCAGGAAAGCCTGCCCTCTCTCTCCCTATTTATTCAATATAGTACTTGAAGTTCTAGCTAGAGCAAATAGACAACAAAAGGACATCAAAGGGATCCAAATTGGAAAGGAAGACTTTAACTATTTGCAGATTATATGATCGTATATTTAAGTGACCCCAAAAACTCCAGCAGAGAATTCCCACAGCTGATAAACGACTTTAGCAAAGTGGCCAGATATAAAATTAACTCAAACAAATCAGTAGCCTTCCTATACTCAAAGGATAAACAGTTTGAGAAAGAAATTAAAGAAACGACACCTTTCACAGTAATCATGAATGACATAAAGGATCTTGGTGTGACTCTAACCAAACAAGTGAAAGATCTGTAGGACAAGAATTTCAAGTTTCTGAAGAAAGAAATCAAAGACCTCAGAAGATGGAAAGATTTCATATATCTGTGGATTGGCAGCATTAATATAATAAAAATGGCCATGTTGCCGAAAGCAATCTACAGATTCAATGCAATCCCCATCAAAATTCCAACTCAATTCTTCATAGAGTTAGAAAGAGTAACTCTCAAATTCATCTGGAATAACAAAAACCCAGGAGAGTGGAAATTATTCTTCACAATAAAAGAACTTCTCAGGGAATCAGCATCCTGGACCTCAAGCTGTACTACAGAGAATTGTGATAAAATCCTGCATGATATTGGTTCAATGACAGTCACATACATCAATGGAATAGAACTGAAGACCCAGAAATGAACCTCACACACAGTCACTTGATCTTTGACAAAGGAGTTAAAACCATACAGTGGAAAAAAAGACAGTATTTTCAACAAATGGTGCTGGTTCAACTGGCAGTTAGCATGCAGAAGATTGCAAATTGTTCCATTCTTATTTTTATAAGATATTTTCTTTATTTACATTTCAAATGTTACCCCCTTTTCTAGTTTCTTCTCAGAAAACCCCTTATCCCTTCCCCTCTCCCCTTGCTCACCAACCCACCCATTCTCTCTTCCAGGCCCTGGCAGTCCCCTAAACTGGGGCATATAACCTTCAAAGGACCAAGGGCCTCTCCTCCCATTTATGACCAACTAGGCCATCCTCTGCTACATAGGCTGCTAGAGCCATGAGTCCCACCATGTGTTTTCTTTGATTGGTTTAGTCCCAGGGAGCTCTGGAGATACTGGGTAATTCATATTGTTGTTCCTCCTATGGGGCTGCAAACCCCTTCAGCTCCTTGGGTAGTTTCTCTAGCTCCTTCATTGGGGATCCTGTGCTCTGTCCAATGGATGGCTGTGAGCATCCGTTTCTGTATTTGTCAGGCACTGGCAGAGACTCTCAGGAGACAGCTCTATCAGGCTCCTGTAAGCAAGGTCTTATTAGTATCCAAAATAGTGTCTGGTTTTGTTGGTTGATTGCGGGATGGATCCCCAGGTGGGGAGCAGTCTTTGGATGGTCATTCCTTAAGTCTCTACTCCACACTTTGTCTCTGTAACTCCTTCCATGAGTATTTTGTCCCTCTTCTAAGAAGTATCCACACTTTGGTCAGGCAAGCTGGTACAACTACTCTGGAAATCAGTTTTGCTGTTCCTCAGAAAATTGGACACAGTACTACTGGAGTATCCAGCAATACCACTCCTGGGAATATACTCAGAAGATTCTCCAATGTGTAATAAAGATACATGCTCCACTATGTTCATAGCAGCCTTATTTATAATAGCTAGAAGCTGAAAAGAACCCAGATGTCCCTCAAGTGAAGAATGGATACAGAAAATGTGGAACATTTACACAATTGAGTACTACTCTGCTATTAAAAACAATGAATTTATGAAATTCTTAGGCAAATGAATGGATCTGGAGGATATAATCCTGAGTGAGGTAACCCATTCACAAAAGAACACACATGATATGTACTCACTGTTAAGTGAATATTAACCCAGAAGCTCAGAATACACAAGATACAATTTGCAAAACACATGACACTCAAGAAGAAATGGATCCATTCTTATCTCCTTGTACAAAGTTCAAGTACAAGTGTATCAAGCACCTCCATATCAAACCAGATACACTAAAACCAATAGAAAAGAAAATGGGGAAAAGCCTGGAGCACATGAGCACAGGGGAAAATTTCCTGTGCAGAACACTAATAGCTTATGCTCTAAGATAAAGAGGTGGCAAATGGTACCTCATAAAATTACAAAGCTTCTGTAAGGCAAAGGTCACTGTAAATAGGACAAAATGGCAACTAAGAAATAGGAAAAATATCTTTAACAATCCTAAATCTGATAGAGTGCTAATATCCAATATATACAAAAACTCAAGAAGTTAGACTCCAGAGAACTAAGTAAACTTATTAAAAATGGGGTACAGAGCTAAACAAAGAAAAAAATTCCAGGACTGAGGAAGCCCCATAGAAAAGAAAGCAGAAGAGGATCAACAATATGAACTAACCAGAACCCCCAGAACTCATGTCTCTAGCTCCATATGTAGCAGAAGATGGCCTAGTCGGCCATCATTGGGAGGAGAGGCCCCTTGGTACTGCAATCTTTATATGCCCCAATACAGGGGAACGCCAGGGCCAAGAAGTGGGAGTGGGTGGACAGGGGAGCAGGGAGAGGGGTGGGGGGAGGGGACTTTCGGAATAGCATTTGAAATGTAAATTAAGAAAATATCTAATTAAAAAAATTGGAAAAAAAAAAGAAAAGAAAAAAAAGCAGAAAGATTTTTAAGAGCCAGAGGGGATTTGGGCACAAAGAATACAAGACCTTCTAAACACAGCAGGAATGATGCACATATAAACTCAGAGACCACGGCCACTCCCACAAGGCCTGCACAGATGTGGGCCAGATGAGGTTGCAGTGCTGAGAGGGAAAACAATTCTCATTTCTAACTCAGAAGCTATCTCTAACAAATAACCACTCACAAAGGAAAAATTAGTTTTCTCTAGTGGTGTCTCCTTGGGGTTATCTACCAGTGTCAAGGGCAGATGCAATGCTTAGTATTAGATGACCAATCCAAACTGAAGTCAAGGGCATTTTTAAAGTGTTTTTTTTTTTTTTCTTTATCTCACAGGTCTTTTGGATATATATCATGGTTTCCAGGTTTTTGTTTGTTTCTTTGTCTCTTTGGGGTTTCTGTGTGTGTATGAATGTGTTGTGTGTGTCTCAACATCTATATGTGTTTCTTGTACTTTCTCTTTGGCTCCTTTTCTTCTGTTTATTTGGATTGCATAGGAATGTCAATAATTGCTGAACATACGCAGAAAGAAGGTGTTCAGTTCTAAGGCCTTTTCACATTTGCATATTTTAATTTTTATCAACCAATGTATTTAACTCCCCAGAACTTGGGTGAAAGTATCCTTAAATGAGAATATAGTTATGGGTTGCAATGTTGTGTGCTGTGCTCAGTAATACCTTATCACGGGAGCTTTGTGCACATATAATCTGTGCTTTGCTGCCAGAAGCTTTCAATTCTGATACTGCTGCAATGATAGGAAATTATATGCTGCTCTGGACAAGACTAGAATAATTTTCTTGCCTTCAGTTTTGATAAAGTTTTAATTGCAAATTGATATGCTGGTCAGTTGCAACTTGGAAACCTCCTTTTTTTTTTCCCACTAGCTGGTCTCTATTGAGAAAACACCACTCCAAGGTCTGTATCTCTCCAACCTAGACATTATTTAGACAAACACTGGAGGAGAGATAATAATACAAAAACCCTGAAACCAAATGAAAAACAGAGGAAATCAATAGCATTTCACGAACAATGTGAAACTACAACCAAAATATCTACATTTCCATATGAAAACATTTTCATAAAATAGAAACTTATTGATTTCTTATTACACAAACCTACTCTAGGTCAAGAATCAAACTATGCAGTGCTAATAAGACGGCTCAGTGGTTAAGAGTGCTTGTTGCTTGCGGTGACTTAAATGTGAATGGCATCTGCAGACCACCCATATATTTAAATGCTTGGTTTCCAGTTTTTGAAATGGTTTGGGAAGGATTAAGAGGTGTGGACTTTATGAAGGACTTGTGTTATTGGAGGTGGGCTTTGATGTTTCAAAAATCCATACACTTCACAATATCTCTCTTTCTGTCCTGTGTTTGTGGATCAAACTGTTCCAGAACAACAGTTGTCTGTCTGTTCTTCACAATGATGGCCATGGCCTCTAAACCTGGGGAAGTGTATGCCTGCAGAACAATCTTTCTAAGTTGCCTTGGTTGTGGTGTCTTATGGCATTTAGAAAAGACACTACGACACTGAGTTCCAGAAGGCTAGAGTTGGTTCCTAACACCCTTGACAGGAGGACTATAGTGGTTTTTAAATCCAGCTCCAGAGGGTTCAGCACCCTATCTGTACTCCACTGGTCTGCCATTCAGGTACACACACACACACACACACACACACACACACACACACACACACCCCTAACATAAAAGTAAAGACAAATCTTATGAAAGTGTAAGTTTGAAGAGTCTGTCTCTGTATCTGTTGGGGTCATGTCACCTTACGATTACGAACATGCAGCTAGAATCTGGAATTTAGTTGGAAATAGTTGAACAAAGCTCACAAGAAAGAGAAAGAGCTTCTTCAGTTTGGTTGGTTGATTGGTTGATGTATGTGCTATATGATTTTAGCATGCAGCTATTGTACAGTGTGTGTGTGTGTGTGTGTGTGTGTGTGTGTGTGTGTGTATGTGTGTGTGGAGGGGGGTGAGTACATACATGGTGACAGCTTTTCTTCTATCTTCACCCCACCTGCATATTACTTACTTTAGGCATACAACCTTCAGAGAAGCAAGCCCAAGCTGTGAGGTTTGCTGGCTTTCTTTCTCACCCTAATTCTTCCAAATAATTTTGCTGAAGCTAATTTCAAACAAGACTCATTAAAAATTCTTGTTCATTAAATATTCTTGTTCCTTTTCCTACTTTAAGAGCCTGTTCTGCATCATTGGTTGGGGAGAATTTATAGCAACTCTAGAGACAACAGTTCTACAATCAGGGAGTCTGTTCCTTTTTACCTATTTTCAGAGCTTCAAATTATAAATAACTGTTGACATCCTCATCCAAAACTTTGAAAATTTCATGATTTCAAAAGGTCATGCAGTTACCAAGGGCTCCTTTCTAGTATAACATCAGCTCACAAAGTACACATTAATCAAAATAAAATTTCATTCCTGAGATACACCATGTTCATGTATTAAGAAAACACTAAGAGTCTCTATTTTGTAGAGATGCTTTCTAAAGACATAGGAGACCAAGAAATATCTGGAATACTTTCAGTGTAGTTCAGACAATAAAACACTAAATGTAGGCAGACTAATACAGAACTTTACACCATGCTGAGAAACTAATCAAGGAATTTGTGCATGCACTTGATCAATTAAGCATTATTCTAGATGATTTGATCTATTTTCTTTTTCTTTCTTTCTTTTTTAACTTTTGAGATTGTAGTTTAATAATCATATTTTTCTCTTCCCTTTTCTCCCTCAAACCCCTCCAATATAACCCTCCTCATTCTCCTTCAAACTCATGGGCTATTTTTTTTTATGGATTGTTATTGCACACACACACGTGTGTGTGTGTGTTTATTTATATATGTATATATATGTACATTATATTTGTATACACACATATATTTATGTATGTACTCAAATATAACCTGTTGAGTCGGCATAACATTACTTGTATGTATGCTTTCAGGGCTGACAATTTGGTAGTGAATAACCAATTTATGTACTCTTCCTTGGGGAAGGCCACCTCTCTCCCAGCTTTACTCTGTTGCCTATAGTTCTTTCTGTTGATATCTCATGGGCTTTTTCCATAAAACCATTTCAACACGAGGTATATCATGCCTGGTACTGGAAACCTAGATAACTACTCAGTGCTAGTAAAGTAGAATCCACATCATCTAATTTATTACAATAGCATAAACCCTAAAAATAACCTATGAACATTTGTCCTTATACCCACAGATAAGTGTAGTCCTCACCCCTCAGCAAGAATACTTTTCTTTACAACATATAGTGCGGCGCGCCTCCCTGCTTCCTCCGTCGACCAGCAAGAAAGACACGCCACCACCAGGATCTTCTCAGTCAGCTTTATTCTGGAGCGCCTTGCTAGTTGATTCCCGGGACCCTGGACAGCAGCAGAGCTGCTGCTTTTATACACTCCCAGGGAAGGGGGAGGGGTGTCATAGTGGTTGCTGATTGGTGCACCAAGCCATACCTCATTTGCATGTGGCCCATTCATTGGTGCCACAAGCCACAGCCATTAGCATATTTTCCCTTCATTGGTAATACAAGCAGTGCCTCATTAGCATATTTTCCCTTTGGGTGGGGCTACTGCCTGAGGAGGACCTAAGGAGAGAGCTGCGCATGCGCACTAGGCTCTCTTCCCTGACAGCCGGCCGGTCCTCCGCCATCTTCTAATGGCGGAGGGCCGGAGGGCTATCACTGAATGGAAGGCTTTATGGAGCCGGGGCTTCTCAGAGCCCAGGACTTCTCAGAGCCAGGACTTCTCAGAGCCCAGGGCTTCTCAGAGCCAGGGCTTCTCAGAGCCCAGGGCTTCTCAGAGCCGGGTATTCTCGGAGGCGGGGCCTCTCGGAGCCCGGGGATCCCTGGAGGTGGGCCTCTCGGAGCCCGGGGCTTCTCGGAGGCGGGGCCTCTCAGAGCTGGGCGGCTTTGCCGGTCAGAGTGCGGACAAGCGCTGGAGCCTGCTTACGAGGCGTTCGCTGGGGAGGCCCGGTTGCAGCAGCATTCGCTGCTGCGGGGAAGCCCAGGTGCGGCTTCCTACAATATAGAAACCATTACAGAAAACTACAATTACAATGCAGAGTTGTAGATACTAGTCCCACAGGATATATCTAGAAAACACTCTTACTCATAAGGCTCAGGAACCATCGTGGAAGAAGATGCAGAAAGATTGTAAGACTCAGAGAACCAGGGAGTTTGACATGAGATTATGACTCCTAGTAACATCAGAAAATACTCCTGTAGAGTCTCACCATAGCAACCCAAATGTGAAATGAACAAAAATGATACCAATGAACATGTGAACCTATTTTCTGATGGATGAAGACACCATGCTGATATGGAAACTTTAAGAGTGCTTTAGAAAGTCCGTTGTGTAATTAGTTGTGTTAGATGGTGTTTTGCTGGGGCAAACATGTGATGGAATGCTTTGTTAAAGTGGATACTGGTATGAAAGGCTAAGGCAGACTTGTAAAGGAACATTTTGCTGAAGCACACACAGGAGAGAGAATGTTCTGCCAAAACAAGTCTGTGAAAGGACACATGATGAAGAATTCTTCACCAACAACAGTCATGTACTGTGCTGCCTCACATTGCGTAGCTGAGGTATATTTGTCAGGACTCCATAGAGAGAAATGGATGCCCCTCCCCCCAAACAAAACAAAAGCAAAGCAAAACAAAACAAAAAACTACACATTTTGGTGGTTTACATTAGTTTCTTGTTGGTTCCTCAGACTTGGTCTGATTGGTAGAGTGATGCTAGCAGAGGCAGATGCATGTGCTGAGGCAAGACCTGTGGAGGACCCATGATATTTGGAGGTATAGTAGAACAAGATTAACAGTAACAGAGGCTGAGCTTGGCTTGCTTATAGAGCTAACTGTGCAGTGGTTCTGCGTTTCTCATCTTCGCTGATCTTTGCTCCCAGAAAGGCACAGCAGAGAACTTCTGGTGTTCCTGCTGGTCCCTCCTGCTGACTCAAGCTGAGGCTGAGATTTGGCTGTCTCTGCTAGTACCACCACTACTGATTCCTGTTAGCTATGTTGATTCTACAGAACTGCACTGCTAGTATATCTATGAACTGTTTTCGAGTGGGATGGAGCTGCCAGTGGCTGCTAACCAGTGAACTGAACTGCTGATTTCCAGACAACACAGGAATTACTCCAAACAACCTTTCTAAACAGGTCCACCCACTCTCTCTGGTGAGTGGTGGGCTACAAGGGAGGTTAAAACAATTAAGAACTATGAGTGGGAGGAGAGGCCCTCAGGCCTGAGGGTGTTCAGTGCCCCAATATAGGGGGGATGGCAGGATGGGAGGATGGGAGTGGGTGGGTGGGGGAGCACCTTCATAGAGGCAGGGGGTGGGGTGGGGGTGGGATGGGGCTTTCCAAAGGGGAGAACTGGAAAGGGGAAATATTTGAAATGAAAATAAAGAAAATATCCAAGGGTGAAAAAACATGGATACAGAAAAAAAAATTAAGGTTTAAAAAATTAAAGTTACACCATGCTTAGAGTTACTTGGGCATATCAACTTACTTTCTGATGGAAGAATACCCCATGCTTAGAATTATCTGGACACTGCTTCATGATTCAGCAAGCTTTAGAGACAGGACTTTATATCAGTGCTGCTCTCTTCACTCTATAGAGGAGACAGGCTGCACTTGCTCAAAGGCAAAGCCAGATGGGAAATGTTGTTCTCAAGATTGTAAACATAGGTCAAAAGAGAGATGTGTAAACCAAGCTCTTCTCTTTCCTGCATTATTCTCTACCAGCATTTTATAATTCAACACCACAGTGGTGCATATTATCTTTTCTAGAGGGAAGTTCTGTCTACATTCCATCTTTTCTCTCAACTTCACCTCACCCAACTCCCTTTTATCATTATTGCTTAGGGTTCTGAATTCTGATATGTGTCAAGCACAAATATTTAGTGGAAAGGATTAAAAATGTTAAATGCTGCTTCTTCTTCCACTTCCTGTTTAGTTTTAGCCACTTCTCTTTCTTCTCATAGGTGTAGAAATTTGATCAGTTTTTGGGTTTTGGTAATAGTCTACCTCTGTTGCATACAGATGTTTCCTGGATAAAGGGTGGAGAATATATTCATTTGTGAGTGTAAGGGCAAATGTGTATAGGTTGTTACTACAGATTATGCTATCCAAAGTCTTAGGAAACATTGCAGAAGAGGGTAAGGAGAGATTGTAAGAGTTAGAGCATCATGGAGTTAGTTCACTCTAAGATTGTGTCTCTTAGTAATATTCGAAGTTACACCCATAAACTTTCACTGACATGACTGCCTACACATGAGCTGAACAAGAATGACACCAATACATACGCTGATCTAGATGAGCAAAAGCCCTCAAGGCCTGAACCCTACACAAAGAACTATAAGCAACTGAGGAAAACTGGGAGCCAGAGAGGTAGCTTCCCTGGGAGCACACCAATTGGTTGTGCAGTGTAAAATGGTAAGCCATTTGATGAGAACATGCAAACATGTAACATTATATGGACTCAAAAGTTTATATTTATATATATGCAGTAACACACACATCACATGTATTCATGAATTTGGAGGAGAGTGTATCTTAGAGGTATGTGGTAATTTATTGAAGGAGGAAAGAGAAGGGAAAATGTATATAATATTATAATATCAAAAATTTTAAAAGAGAGTAAAATGGTCATTGAAGGCAACTGTTACATAATAACTAATAACTGATGAACTGTGACTTATGACTGACAAGAATACACATTTAGTTTTCAATATTGCTTTGCAATAGATTACATCTCAAAGTCTTCGATTATTCTATAATGAATATGTAAGGTACATCACAAGGAATGTCAGTTCTTTCCTCAATAATGCTAGTACAAAAGGCAATTTTAATGACCTCATTCCACGTCACAAAGGCTCCTGGTTCATGGATAAATTTTGTGTGATGGATAGGTGGAATTTGGCTGTTGATTCCCCATAGAAAATGAATCTCTTTGCTGTTCAGTGTGGAGAACAGCATCATATGTAGGTCAGTGTATGAAATTCTATATAAAGTTGGAAGGACAATAGAGGATCCACTGCCCACCTGTGCTAGGGTTTCTATGTTGTCTTCAAACAACGTTACTGTTAAAAGTCTCACCACTTACAAGTGGCTTTGCGATAAAACAAGCTGGAAACAAACACTTTATCTTTCCCCCTGTGTTTATTCGGTAACAACCCGCAGAGATGTATTCATTTTTATAAATCACTTGCAGACCTGAAAGCCTTATGGCCTTCTTCTCCAGGTTCTTCAGAAAATTCCCCTTTCATAATACAAAAGCTGTAGCAAAGCTTTTTATTTTTTCTGTAAGGCACTGTTTAAAAAAGTAGTCTGCCACAATAATTCTTTTTGCTGTTGTTGTCTCTATTTTTTTTTTCATTTTATCCTTATTTATTCACTTTACATCCTGCTCCTTTCCTCTCCTCTGGGTCACTCCCTCCAACTACTCTTCCTGCCTCCCCTCGTCATCTAACAGAGTTGGGGCTTCCTTGCGTATCCTCCCACCCTGCCACATCAATTCTTTGCAGGACTAGCTACATCCTCTCTCATTGAGGCCAGGCAAGGCTGTTCAGCTAAAGGAACATATCTCACAGATAGGCAACAGCTTTTGGGATAGGCCCTGTTCCAGTTTTTCATGACTCTCATGAAGACCAAGCTGTATATCTTCTATATCTGTGCTGGGGTTGGGGGATGTGAAGTCCAGTCTGTGTATGCACTTTGGTTAGTGGTTCAGTCTTTTGAAAGCCCCAAGGGTCCAGGTGAGTTGGCTCTGTTGGTCTTCCTGTGGAGTTTCTATTTCCTTCAGGCCTGCAACCCTTCTACCAACTCTTCTATAAGAGTTCCCAAGTCCCATCCACTGGCTGTGGGACTCTGCATCCCTCTGAGTTATCTGATGGGTGGAGGCTCTCAGTGGACAGCCAAGCAGACTCCTGTCTACAAGCAAGCATAAGAGAGCATCATGGGATGGGTCTCAAGTTGGGTAAGTTATTTGTTGGCCATACCTCAGTCTGCTGCATCTCCTGTCCCTGTATTTTTTTTTTAAGATTTATTTATTGTTATATGTAAATACACTGTAGCTTTCTTCAGACACACCAGAAGAGGGTGTCAGATCTCATTATGGGTGGTTGTCAGCCACCTTGTGGTTGCTGGAATTTGAACTCAGGACCTCTGGAAGAGCAGTCAGTGCTCTCAACTGCTGAGCCATCTCTCCAGCCCCTATATTTCTTGTAGACAGGAAAAATTTGGGGTAGAAAGTTTTATGGGTAGGTTGGTGTCACTGTGGCTCCTGCCTGGCTACAGGAGGTAGACACTTCACTTTCCATATTCCCAATACAATGAGTCACAGATAAGGTGACCCCCACTGATTTTTTGGTACCTTTCATATCTCAAGTCTCTATCATATCCTGAAGATGCCCCTTCCCCGACTTTCTATACCCTTCAGTTGCAGATTTCCATTCATTCTCATTGTCATTTGGCCATTTTTCCTGTCCCTCCTCACACCTAGTTCTGAACCCTCGATTCACTTCCCCATTTCCTCTCCCACCCAGTTCCTTCCCTTCATCTGCCTCTTATGATTACTTTATTCCCCCTTCTAAGTGAGATTCAAACATGCTTGCTTGTGTCTTGCTTCTTGTTTTGCTTCTTGGACCTGTGGAGCATAGCATGGGTATCCTGTATTTTATGGTGAATATCCACTTGTAAGTGAATACATACCATGTATGTCCTTTTGATACTGGGTTACCTCATTCAGGATGATAGTCTCAAGATTCATTTATTTGCTTGAAAAATTCATGCTGTCTTTGTTTTTAATGCCCAAATAATATTCCATTGTGAAGATATACCATATTTCTTTTATCATTTCTTCAGTTGAGGGACATCTAGGTTGTTTCCAGTCTCTGTCTATTATGAATAAAGCTGTTATGAACATATGAACATAGTTGATCAAGTGTCTTTGTGGGATGACCAAGCACCTTCTGGGTATATGTCCAGGAGTGGTATAAATGAGTCTTGAGGTAGAACTATGCCAAGTTTTCTCAGAAACCACCAAATTGATCTCCAAAGTGGTTGTGTAAGTTTGCACTCCCACCAGCAATGCAGTAGTGTTCCTCTTGCTCCACATCCTTGTCAGCATGTGCTGTCACTTGAGTTTTTTATCTTAGCCATTTTGACTGGTGCAAAATGGAATCTCAGAGTTGTTTTGATCTGCATTTCTCTAATGTATTAAGGACTTTGAACATTTCTCTAAGAGCTTCTGTGTCATTTGAGATTCCTCTGTTGAGAATTCTGCTTAACTGTACCACATTTTAAAATTTTGTTATTTGAGTTGTTGGTATCATACTTCTTGAGTTCTTTATAAATTTTGGTTATTAGCCATCAGTCAGATGTAGGATTGATGAAGATTTTTCCCAATCTGTAGGATTCTGTTTTATCCTATTGACAGTGTTCTTTGCCTTACAGATTCTTTAGTTTCATGAGGTGCCATTTATCACTTGTTGATCTTAGAAGCCTGAGCCATTGGTGTTTTGTTAAGGAAGTTGTCTTCTATACAAGGATTTCCCCACTTTCTGTTCTGTTAGATTTAGTGTATCCAGTTTTAGGTTGAGGTCTTTCATACACTTGGACTTGAATTTTGTGAAAGTGATAAGTATGGATGTATTTACATTGTTTTACATGCTGACATCCAGTTAGCCCAGGACCATTTGTTAAAGATGCTTTCTTCTTTCCATTTTATGGTTTTTCCTTCTTTGTCAAAAATCAAGTGTCCATAGGTGTGTGGGTTTATTTGTAGGTTTTTGGTTCAATTCCATTGATCAACTTGTCTGTTCCTGTAAGAATACTATGGCTTTGGTCTCTGGATATTCTTGTTGTAGTAGGTACTGGGATGGAGGTTAACCTCAATGACTCTGGTATGGCATGCCTCCGATGGATATTCTTTACCTGTACAGTCCCAGATTACCAGTTCTGTATGGTTCAAGATCTACAGGCTTAGGATCCACTTGTCTGAGAAAGGTAGGCTGGGAGGTAGTGGAAGAGTGGATAGTATAGAGTGGAGAGTATAGAAGACTGTGAAGAGTAGCTGGGGATGCCCTAGAGGACTCAGAGAACAGGGAAGATGGATGGGGAAAGGGAAACTAATCTGTGTGGTTCATGAACTACTGTTATGATGAAGGTAGACTGAGAGGTGGCAGGAAAATGAAGGCCTTCCGGGGATAGCAGACTGCTCAGGAGAGCTGGAGATGCCCCAGAGTCATAGTAATTTTTAAAACAATAAGGACTTTAATTTGAATATTGAGTAAACTGTTATAATATGTCTAGAACCATGACTTAATTTTTTGGCACCATAAGGACAGCCTTGCCACAAAATCTGCTGGACCTTTGATTTCTAGAGTTCTTTCAATCAGACATTTAGTTCACATAAATTTTTAATTTTTCCAAGTCTAAAATTCCTGGTGTGAGTAATATGACCAGTATAAATAAATTTATTTTTCCTATGTCATATATCCTTGGAAGCAGACCTTTGGGTGAAATGCAAAACTTAATTCAAGATATAGAAAGTTCTTGATTTCTTTGAAATTAGCTATACCATTTTGTACATTCTTATGTCAATAGGGGAAACTGTTGGCTCTGTATTTATTTGATGAAGCTTTCAGTCTGATCTATGTATTTGTCTGCTCTAATGAAGGGCTCCCTGGAGCCACATTAAAGTTCCACTTGTTTTTAGTGTAGCAAGACTATGGACCACCACTTCACAGAAGCACTCTGTGAACTGATGGGCTGAGAGCAAATGTCTGTCATGGCACTCAGTGTGCCTGTAGATAGCCTAGATTTTGAAGAGAAGTAATGATTGGGAGCAAGAATTCCATGTGAGTTTGAAATCGATTCAGCCATCAATCAACTCACTAGATAAATATTATTTATATACTTCCTATGTGTTACCACATGGAAAAAAAAGTATCAGTAAAAATTTAACTTCTTACCTTTTCATTGTAAATTAAGAAGCCAGTTTTTAAAAACACTATCATCAAGGACTAAACTTTGTATGCTATCTCCAAAGCAGAGCAGATATAAATGTGGATTTAAAGAATTTGTGTGCTAGCTATATATCTGTTCCACTTAAGTCTTAATTTTTCTCTTTCTAATTGCCATACGGATGACTATGGATATCAACTTGTTCTTTTCACTTCCCATGATACACAAGACAGGAATTGAATATGTGACGAGGGAGGTGTTTAAAGAATGTGATGACACATAGGGAACAAAGTCAGATGATAAAGTTAGTGTTTAACACTGTTGGAAAGATGGGCAAATCATCGGGGAAAATTCTGCTCTCAGCTTTTGCTTCTAGATAAGGAAGGAATCTATTCTGGGCATGGATGAGATAATTGTTATGGAAGCTGAGGACATTAGGGCATTGCTTTGTGCACGGTAGCATTCAATATTATATGCTTCAGTAAGCCATAATTGAAAAAAAATATTGTAACAGGAAGCCCAGCACTTGGCATCTGGACTTAGGCAATAATATTGACTTGAAGGATGGATGAATCAAGAAAGTGATTCCTTGGAGTGGTGATGAATTTAACACTTGTTGGCTATATCTTCCAATTTTTTGCACTTGATTCTAGCTCATTCTACACTTTATATCACCTTAATTACTTTAGTCTAAACTCTCCCTCTAAAAGAGGGAACTTGTAATGTTTGGCATAATATAACCAATAAATACCATGTCTTCATTAGGGTTACTTTTGGTATGATAAAACACCACGACTAAAAGCAACTTGGGCAAAGAAGGGTTTATTTCTCTCAGAGTTTCATATAGCCATTCATCATCAGAAGCTACATGGCAGGAACTCATACAAGGCAGGAATATGTAGGCAGGAGCTGATGCAGAGGCCAATGAAGGACTGCTGGCTTGATTCTTTCTTGGTGGTGGGAGGGGTGAGGTATAATAACTTATCTTTTACGTTAATCCCCACACCACGAGACTTCTAAGAATTTCACTGATGTAGGCCATTGAATTTTGGTATAATTTATTTCCCATCCTCTGATGTATATATGTGTTACCAACAAGGCCAAAGTAGTTGTTATGTACTGCTCACTTGTTCCAATAAGCATAATGCCATCAGTACAGTGGACCAATATGATATGTGAGAGAGACAGATGACCAAGAACTTTTCAAACTATGTTAAGACACAGGGATGGAGCTTTAATATATCCTTGAGATAAAAGTATAAAGGTATGCTGCCAGCTTTGCCAATTGAAAACATATTGCTTATCCTGGTCCTTATGATCAAGTATCAAGAGAAAGGCATTTGCTGGATCTAGCTGCATACCATGTACTCATAAGAATATCTTCCCAAGTAAGGAGGCCACATTTGGTACAGCAGGTACAATTTAAATCACTTCTTGATTGAGTTTTCAATGGACTCTCCAGAATCCATCTGTCTTCTGCAATGGACAGATAAGAGAGTTAAAGGGAAATGTGGAAACTACCACCTGTGCATCTTTAAATTCCTTCATGATGGCACTAAGTTTTGAAATTCATCCAGCAATAATGGTTTTGATTCAATAATTTTCCTTGCAGAGGCAACTCCGAAGGCTTCTACTTAACCTTTCCAAACATAAAAGTCCTCACTCTCCCTTTCAGGGAACCAATATGGGAATTCTGCCAACTTCTAAATACATCTATCCTGACTATACATTCTGAGTCGGGGGAAATAACAATGGAATAAGTTTGGGGGACTCACTAGACTTACTATTAGTCAGATTTAAGCCAAAACTCCATTAGCCACCTGACCTTCATAGGCACCTCCTTTAACTGGAGGGCCACAATGTTTCTTGGTCTTCCAGAATCAGTGTTGAGTCAGATCCAGTATCCAACAGATCCTGGAAGTCTGATTGTTTCCTTTCATCCAGTGTTCAGTAACCCTAGTAAAAGGCCTTGGGTCCCTCTGGAGGAAGAGGGAAAAAAAGTCTAAGAGTAAAATTATTAGTTATTTTATCAAGGTTCTTCCTCAGGGAATCTGGTACCCTTTACTCAAGGAGTTCTGGATCTGCAAACTGGTTCAAGTATGGACACTCATTTATGGGCTGAGATTCCGTTTTGTCAAAACCCAATGGAACCTTTCTTTTAATTGTTTGAGAATATTTTTCCTTATACAGATTAAAGAAAAATGCAGTAGGCTTCTTACCTATTTCATGCCTAGAAACAGCATGACTGACTAGCCAATACTGAAGGTCCGTATAAGTCATGCTACCATAAAATCATTTTGCCTGGGATGCTCATTAAGGGTCAGACTATTGTGGACATTGCTTTGCCTATGCTTCCCATTAGAAAACTATGATCACATTTCCTTTGGCAATTCAGTGCTGACACCTAGACATTGCTATTTCAAGACACAGTTAACGCTATTTAATCTATCCACCTGATCATCAGCATCTCTGACCCTAAGGCCTGACACAAGGAGAAGGGTAACAACAAAGCTCTTCAACTGTCTTGGTTCTTATCTCACCATTTTGCATGTTATAGGAATAGTGAAGGGCATGTATTCTGGGCCTTGAAGAAATGTTATACACTTTTAACAAGCATCCACTATGTGGTGCAGTTCCTCCCATAGCCAGTATCCATGGGCCTAGGCACCAAGGGGTGGAAAAGGAGATAGTTCTACTCACTATCACCCTTAGTAACCCACTAGTAAAATTTTTGTTTTCTGTTTCCATGAACTTAAGATCTTTGGACTAGAAGTTTTGGTTCCAGAGATGGGAGTGCTCCTGTCAGGAGCCCCACAAATATTTCATTGAACCTGATGCTCAAATGTGCCCCCTGGCCACTTTGGACTTCTGATACACTTAAGCAAACAGGCTCAGAAAGTAATAACAGTATTAGGAGTTATTGATCTAGATTACCAAGGGGAAATTGGATTCTTTCTTCACAATGGAAGTAAGAAAGATTTTGTATGGAGTGAAAGATATTCTTTATGGCATCTCTTAGAGCTACCATGTTCTGTGATTAAAGTCAATGAGAAACCATAATATTCTAGTCCAGGCAGGATGACAAAGAACACAGACCTTTCAGAAATGAAGGTGTGAGTTACTCCTCCAGGAAAGGAGCCAAGGCTTGCTGAGGTACTTACTTAGGGTGGAGAAAATACTGAAGGGACAGTATAGGAAGGTCATTATAAATCCTGGTTAAGGATAGGTGACCAGGTGCAGAAATGAAAATTATAATTGACATGAGTCGTATACCTTTTTTTTTTTTTTTTTTTTTTTTTGGTTTTTCGAGACAGGGTTTCTCTGTATAGCCCTGGCTGTCCTGGAACTCACTTTGTAGACCAGGCTGGCCTCGAACTCAGAAATCCGCCTGCCTCTGCCTCCCGAGTGCTGGGATTAAAGGCATGAGCCACCACGCCCGGCAGTCGTATACCTTTTAAAGACTATATTTGTAATGATGTTTTCTTTCCTCAATTTCTGTGTCATGTAATAAATATAACATCAATTTACAGTGCCTATGAGGTTGTAGAAGGCATAGTTATGTCATGTTATGTGTAATTGTGACCTGGTTAAATATATAATGCACTTGTCATTTTTCAAAGAGATATTTGTGTTATTAGTAATAACTAAGACATAATTATTATTTGCATTTGGAAATTCAGCATGGCATAAGGAGGTTTGACTATGTGTCAGGTTGACAAGGAGTAAATTTATGATGGCTGTTTTTGGTTGTTAACTACATCTGGAATTAGCTAAAATCCCAAGTCTGGGAGACAAGATATTTTTATTATTATTAAATAATTCAAAGCGGGAAGACATGCTTTCAATCTATTTTTTTTTCTGATGTCTGAGAATACACCCTTTTCCCAGAATTTTTGAGTTGGGAAAATTCACTTTTAACCTGGACTCCACCTCTACATGGCAGTCTATATGAAAGATGTGAAAGAAGAAACCTTCCTCCCCTCACTCTTTGCTTACCCTCACTCTGGCCGGCAAGTCCATTCCTTCACTGGCCTACTTCAGGATTCTGAATGAAGATCACCTGAGACAACCAGCCTTGTGAACTGAACAACCACTGGATTCTTGCACCTTCCACTGGTAGAAAGCCATTGTTGGATGAGTTGGACCACAGCCTGCAAGCCACTCTAATCACACACACACACACACACACACACACACACACACACACACACACACACTATGATATATATATATTCCATGACTAATTCATGTTTTCAGTCATACATCTGTTTTAGTGCAAATCTTTTGAGAGACAGAAGTTTTCTGTCAGCAAGGAAGTTTTTGTGGCATGTGAGAGATATACAGTTCTTTTGAACTTTGTCAACAGACTTAGAATAACTACTGTTGTTCTCCAGCTTCATCTGGATAATAATCTAATCAATGGGAGACAGACAAAAGCCCAACCCAAATGCTGGTAGAACTTGACAACGGGAGGAAACGAGCCTGAAAATCAGAATGGTGACCAGGGAAAGTGGGTGCTCTCACACTATCTGTGATAGTGGTAAACATTTAAAAATTCCAATGTGGTGGACTAGTTTTTATAAAGTCCAATAAAAGCTTAAAAGTCCAAAATTGTTTTAGAAAGACTAGAAAAAGAAATTAAAAACCCAGAGACTGAAGTTGTTTTAGACTTTGTGCTCTGATTTCAAGACATGACTTTTCCCATGCCAGTGAAAATTTTTAAAAGCATATGCTTAATTATGTAATTATCTTTCAGAGATATAGGAGTGTTTAGGTCATTAATCTTGTAGCACACCAATAACAGTTAATATTCTGACACCAGTATGTGAATAAAATCTCAACAGCTTTAGGTATTAAATTCAGAAGTTTTAAAATGTGTGCAGATGAATTAAAATCTATACTTGACTTGCAGTCTGCAGTTGTGATCTTTGGCTAAAACCATGACAGGAGTTTTGTGTTCTTATACCACATTATTCTATCACTCCCGTTTACTGTGTAAGAGTGGTCTAGGCCTCTTAATGTTTAATTCTCTTATGACCTGGATTCAACCTTGCATGCCACTCCAGACCGATCCTTGCTTTTTAAATAATTCATAAAACTACTCATGAAAGTTTTCCCATCTTGTAAGAAACTTAAAAGCAGGAGGACACATTTCTGTAACTTATGTTTACTTCTTCAGGCACTCACATGTATAAAACATTTCTAAAGGAAATGTTAGCAAGTGTAATCTACATGGAGAACACAAGTGTATTAGTATCTGATTTTTTATTTATTTCTCTTGTTTTATAGATTGTAATATACTCACATCATTTTGTGTTTTTCTTTCCTTCTTCAAAAGCCTCCTATACATTCTTTGATATCTTACAAATTCAGAGACTTATTCTTCATTTACCCCTGACACAAACACACACACACACACATACAGCACATACACACACATGCACACACACTGACATATATATGCACATATCAGCAGTGAATGAAGAAAATATATAGTGTATGCATATATATATATATATATATATATATATATATATATATATATATATTCATAAACATAACCTGCTCAGTCTTCGTGATGTTACTTGTTGGTATGTTTTATATATGTATGCATTTGCTGACCTGTTTTATGTATGTTTGCATGTGCTGACCACTTGATATTGGATAATCAATTGGCGAGTTCTTCCCGGAGGAAGGCTATTTCTCCCATTCTCATCATTCCTTAGTTGCCCGTCATTTTTTGTGAAGGCTTGAGGCCTTATGGGATTTCCCTCATGTACTTCGGCATGTCTATTGTTCTGCTGAAACACTTGCAGATATCACCAACACTGATCACAGTATCCTAGTACCTGAAGGTTACATGGATCTGACCACAGTAATGAACCCAGATAAGGTTGTGTTAGTATTAGATATGTGCAGGTGACTTCGGGCTCTAAACTCAGTTTCTTGTGTATAACATGAGGATAAATATATAGCCAGAGTGCTGGTAAAATGCTGGGATGACTAGAGACAATGTAACATTCATATCACAGAGCAAAGGATGTACTGATGTCATCGGAATCTTCCACATTACCATCCTACTCGTAGTCCAGATTGTAAGAAGTAGCAGTAAAAATATAGTACATAACTCTGGAGTGAAGAAAGGTGTATTATTTGGTGTTTGAATTTTGGATGACCTGTTTAAAACATCCTTTTCTTTACTGCTTTAGGATAATTAATTTATTAGAACTGAAATATAAACTACAATTTCTCATGTCTACATTAATGCAATAAAATGATGTTGGAGAAATAGAAGAAAATTTGACTGAAGATCATGGTAGGGAAAAGCAGAATTTGTAATTTCTGAGTAGAACACAGGAAGGATAGAGTAAAGATAGTTTGCACATTTCCCTTTAAAATGTTTTATGAATTCCTTGAGAATTTCATGCAATTTATTTTGAATACATTCATCTTCTTCTGCTCTCCCTGATTACACCCTCAGTCTTCCATCTCTTCACAATAAACCTTGGGTTTTCTTCTTCCTTTTCCCTTTCCCTATTGAGTCCAGCTGTCACTGTGAGTTTGCATTTGGAGCTTCCCTAACTCTTTACTCCTCATAAGTCGCAAAGACGTAGTTCCCTTCCCATGCTGGAATTTTTTCTTTCCTGTATTATTGTGTCAGTGGATAAATATGGGTTTATCATCTAAGGCATTAAGGAAAACAACAAACAAACAAACAAACAAACCCAAACAAACCCACACACCCGACAAATCAACAAACCGAATAACTAATTGTGAATAGATTTTAATGAAAACGAAGATTCAGATAAATTTGAAATATTCTTTTAAATAAAGCAATGCCATTGTTCTTAGTTATAATGTTTATGAGCACTGTGAATAGATGTATCACAATTCAGCTTGCATTCAATACTGTCTGTCCATATTTTAGTCTTTTAGGTGGTATGAATCATCATGATTTTGAGATATCATGTCTTCAGGAAGAGTAAATTAGGCATAATTTCAAGTTGTTTTAGTTAGATGAAGCCAAGAACTAGTAGACATGCTAATATGGAGTTAACTGAAAGAAAAACCTCTGGGAAAAAATTACCAGGTTTATTAATCAATATAATTCCATCTAACTTGATACACAATATTTAGGATCTTTCTCTGCAGAAGAAATACTTTAGTAAAGAAAGTCATTTAAAAAACAAAACAAACAAACAAACAAACAAACAAAATAAACAGAAGCCAACAACTCTGGAACTCAGAGAGCTAAAATGCAAGCAAAATTTGTGCAAAGCCAGCATGTTCTGAGATACATGGATACTTCTTTAGAGGGCAAGCTATTAAATTTAATTTGCAAAAGGGCAGAGAATGCTTATGAATCTTTTAGCACTCCAAAAATCTGACTTATGAGTGAGCTAAGTCACACACACTTGCTCATTATCAAAGAATATCAGGAGAACTTGGTAAAAGGTTAAAGACAAACCACAAAGTTGGTTAGAAAATGAGACCTTTAGGAGGATGGATTGAGTTGAGGTTATTTTGCCTGAAGCATGGAAAACTAATGGGAACTTTACTTACCATCCATTTAGATCATCATTGTTTTATAGGTTACAAATAATATATGCTTATACAAATGTTCATGTGGCACATAAATGTACCTGCCCAGAGTGAAGAGCACCTGCCATTCCCAGCAGTGGCCTCCACTAGCAGCTTATTAACCAACTTCATGTATTTTTGGATACCTTCCCTATTTTTAAAATACTAAGTATGCTTTTAATGAATAGTGGATTTTTTTTCCAATTCCCAAACTTACTAGGTTGCCAGAGAGGAGAGTGTGGAGAAAGGAGAGAAGTCATAATTAGTAGAAAGCAGGTAAAGTAGTACAGGAAATGTAGAAAACATTTTGAATATTTCTCTCCAGAACATTGAGTATATAAGATTATGATGAAAGCTAGTTCCTCCCTTGTTCTCTATAGGACCAGACTTGAGTATGGAGGGGAAGGGCAGAGTTCGCGCCAATCTGGAAATGTTATCTGTGGTAAACATTTAGGTAGCCAGACCCAGAGGTGAATTCATTAAGTGCCTCTTTGAGAGTAGAAATTTGCATATTTCTTTTGAATAGAAGCAAAAAAAAAAAGATGTATTTTGATGTTTTTTGAAAGAAGGGGTAGAGGAAGTTTGTATGAGTTTATTCCCTCCAGGTCCTATACTAATCGCAGCATGTTAAGAAACCATGGCGACCACCACGAGATCATGAGACAACATGTGACTTATAATGCTTGAGACAGAAAGCTTGGAGACAAGAGAGAATGGTGTGACAGTATTCCTGAGCAATAACGCCTGAACTGTGTGTGTCTAGGTGTCTTTATGATGAGACAATGAATCTTATTTGTTTATGATTGTCATTAATTCCTACTTCCAGTACCTGAGGGTGTTCCTAGGAGAAATGATGTTAAAGTTTCCTCTTTTACTTGCTTTGATAATACTGATGAATAGCCTCTACATCTGGCTTCCTCTTATAGACTCAAGAATCCTATCAAGTAAAATTCTTCTAGGTTGGAATCTTGTTAGAGAACGATGGGAATTCTTTTATTTTTAATGTCCTATTATGTAAAAGACACATAATAAATGATAAAGTCATCTTAGAAACATTTGAGAATATGTTTAAAAATCATGCATAAGTGACCAGCAAACTAGCAGGGTGCTGAGTCTGGAGTCAGAAAAAGCCAAATTTGATGTTGTGACCAAAAATTTGTATCATAAATATAGCAGCCTTATTTATAATAGCCAGAAGCTGGAAAGAACCCAGATGTCCCTCAACAGAGAAATGGATACAGAAAATGTGGTACATTTACACAATGGAGTACTAATTAGCTATTAAAAACAATGAATTTATGAAATTCTTGAGCAAATGGATGTATCTGGAGGGTATCATCCTGAGTGAGGTAACCCAATCACAAAAGAAGTCACTTAATATGTACTCACTGATAAGCGGATATTAGCCCAGAAACCTAGAATACCCAAGATACAATTTCCAAAACACAAGAAAATCAAGAAAAACCAACGCGTGGATACTTCATTCCTCCCTAGAATAGGGAATAAAATATACATGGAAGGAGGTGCAGAGACAAAGTTTGGAGCTAAAATGAAAGGATGGACCATCCAGAGAGTACCCTACCTTGGTTGTCCATCACACAATCAGCCACCACATGCAGACACTACTGCATACGCCAGCAGGTTATTGCTGAAAGGAACTTGATATAACAGTCTCCTGTGAGGCTTTGACAGTCCCTGACAAATACAGAAATGGATGCTCACAATCATCTATAGGGCAGAACACAGGGTCCCCAATATAGGAGCTAGAGAGAGTACCCAAGAGCTGTAGGGGTCTGCAACCCTATAGATGGAACAACAATATAAACTAATCAGAACTCCCAGAGCTCATGTCTCTAGCTGCATATGTATTAGAAGATGGCCTAGTTGGCCATTATTGGGGAAGAAAGGCCCTTGGTCTAAGAATGTTTATATGCCCCAGTACAGGGGAATGCCAGGGCCAAGTAGTGGGAGTGGGTGGGTAGGGGAGCAGGGCAGGGGGAGGGTATAGGGGAATTATGGGATAGCACTTGAAATGTAAATAAAGAAAATATCTAATAAAAAATAAACAAAAATTGTATCATGAGGACTAGAGAAACCATTCAGTGGTTAAGATTCCAAACCCATGTTTGGTTCATAAGCTATGTCCATGGGTGGTTCACATCTGTAACTCCTGTGACTTCAGGGGACCTGGTACCTTCTTTTTGCCTCCTTATGCACATTCATTTAACATGCTCAAATTGTCTCTTACATACATGTCATTAGAAATAAAAAAAAATCTTTCCCAAAAATTATAATTTAAAGTAAAGTGAAATTAGCTGAACAGGATAAAAGAAGTCTGCTGGCTTTGGACCCACTACAGCACAATAGTTAACAGAGTGGATTCTGTGGAATGCTTGTGTTTTTAACTGAGGTCACTTTCTAGCTAGGAGTCTTTGGAAGAATTCACTTCAGCACATTCTGTCTTTATATATCCCATGTAAAATGCATAGCAGTAGAGTACCTATTCTAGAGTGTTTTCACAAATATTAAAAAGTAATACCTATATTCATATGTATAATTTTCATGAAAGAAGTGCCTGATTATTTATAAATGCTCAGTTTACCTATGAGGCAATTTTTCTTTAGAATTCTGTCCCATGCATAATACTCATTAACATAATTTATTAGTTATTTAATTTATTCTCCCCCAAATTCCCTTTCAGTATTGTTGGAGGAACTTCACACATATCCACATACATTTTACTGGTGTTCTCTTATTTTTCAACACAGCTCAATACTTTTATAACATGTTCCATCTGTCTTATATTCATGTATCTGTTTAGATACCAAATAATTTTAAAAAGAATTCTGAATAAACAACTTAAGACCATTGAGCTTGAGCTGAATACAGCATTGCCTAGAGGGAGCTACAGGCACTCTACAGTGTAGTCAAAACCAAATTCTGTAGCCCAAACTTAGTTTTGACACGGAAGCAAGGCACCACTAATAAAGCCTGAGGACTGTGGTGGTTAATGTTTACTGTCAACTTGATGAGATCTACCACCCCTTGAGAGTCTGTGGACATATTGTGAGGGGATTTACTTGACTAGGTTGATTGATGTGGGGAAATTCACCCACAGTGGGTGGTAACATTCCCTGTGCTGGGATCTGAGACTGAATCCACAGGGAAAAGGAAATAAGAGTAGCACTCATCACTCCCTGCTTCTGGATCATGGTGCAACGTGACTGAGAACTTCAAGTTCCCTTTGCTGTGACTTCCCTTGCATAATGGACTGTAATAAGAAATTGGTGAGCCAAGAATATACCCTTTCTCCTTTAAATTGCTTTTTACACAGTAGTTTATTATAGCAATAGGAAAAGTAAACCAAAGCAGAAAACTACCACCAAGACCCAAGGCTGTTGTGGTAAACCTGACTATGTAGCCCAAAGGCCTTTGGAAATGATCTGTTGGAAGAATGTGGAAACATTTGGAACGTGGGGTTATAATAAGTCCTTGAACAATACAAGTGGAGCTTAATAAGCCATTTTGGTGGAAGCTTGGAAGACAAGAATGCCTAGAGAGACAAGGACAGGGGACACATGGTTCATGAATTTTAGAGGAGGAACTAACAGTTTCTCAGAATAGGGCATATTCATGTGCTTTATTGGCAAAGAATTTGTTTTTTTTTTTTTCTTATGTCTTTTGGGAATCTGAGTGATATTGAATTTAAATGTAATGGATTAGTGAACTTTGCCAAAGAAACTTCAAGATAGGAACAACTGTAATTGTCAAAGAAATTGATACTATTAAAGAGATTATTTCCTATAATATACTGAAATAATAGTAAAGGGGTCTTCAAGGTGAAACCCAGGCACTGGCATTCTTTTTTGTGAAGACCCAAATTCATTTGATGGAAGAATGCTTGCACTAGAAGGGATCCCTGTTACTTGAAGTTACACAACTGCTAATGGAAAAGTGTCTTCAGGGTGAATGCATAGTTAACACAGATATGGTCCAAGGTGGGCAGACTGCATATCAAGTTGGCAGAAAACAGTAGTACACTATGTGCTGCTGATTTTATAGACATGGAAGAAGCAAGATTAAGAGGAAACAGATCTTCTAATGTGTATGTTTCCTTACTCCTAATAAGCAGGTTTTCAAACTGCTAGTTCTGTCTGCTCCTGGTGCAGCATTTGAGATTTCTCCACTACCTCCAGTAGAACTCGAAGTGTTTCCTGTCTTACAATTCTGTAACTGAAAGAGAAAATGAACCTGATCAAGACTCCTAGACAGTAACAGGAAGACTAGAGGAGGTCTGCCAAGGAAAGCTACAGACAGATTATAGGGCCATCCAAACAGAGAGGTTATATGTGCTATAGGTCAAAGTTAAAGAAATAGGGCTACCCCAGTCTTTTGAAGCCCAGCAAGTTTGACCAGACATAGACCTTCAGGATCTGATGTTTTTCCTGCTAGATTTTGGTCTCACTTTAGCCTGATCATTCCTTGTAACGCTCAGATTCTTCCATTATGGAATAGAATCTCTGTGCCACTTTATGCCTGAAGGAGGTAACGCGCCTTTGAATTTAAGAGCTTTCCTTGGTTTTCAAGTGAGATGTAGACTTGGGGCTATTAACCTGCTGGAACTGTTAAAGACTATGGAGACTTTTGAAGATGTATTATATATTACATGAACTGATAATGAGACGTGGAGGACACAGAGGTGGAAACTTATGATTTAAAGTGATGTGTTTACCTGTTCAGTTGGCAAGGGGTGGAGTTGTGGTGGTTAATCTCAGTTGTCATCTTTATCACCTGAGAGAAGAGGGATTACTCTGATTAACTGAAGTAGGAAGGTCCACCCATGGTGTGAAGCACCTGCATGGAATCCTAGAGACAGGAAAGGGTAAGGTAACATCCTTCTCTCTTTCTCAGCTGTGAATGTAATGCGAAAAGTTGCCTTAAGCCCAGCTACTCTGACTTCTCTGCTGTAACAGACTGTGATGTGAAACTTTGAGCCCAAATGAATGCTTTCCTGCTTAAGTTGCTTTTGTTAGGATATATTATCATAGCAATGGGAAAATCAACTAAAGATGAAACCTGGCTATGTGCCCAAAATGTCTGCTTTAGGGGTCCCCACTCAACTCTTCCTACCTATATGCTTAGAGTTACTACAATTGTCCTCCAGGTTTAGAATGACAGGCTTGTTTTGCCTAGAATCCTGAACCATACATGTCCTTGAAAAGGGACAGAGCAAAGAGCTAGTGGGGAAAAGAGACATGAAAACATTCATAGTAACATTTTGTAGTTACTTAATAAAAATTTCAAAGGACTTTTCCTAAGTGAGATGCTTGTGAGGTTTTCTTTTAAACTTGAACTGCAAGACAGGGTAGTCTCATAAAATTTACATGTGCATAAGGTAATTTACATGTGCTAATATAGAAAACATCTCTGATCTGGGACATGAATTATGTAACTTAAAGGTAGTCATACAAGTCTCACCCGATGAGATGCTCTAAGTAGGGGAACCTTCCGGCATTTTGCTAACTGATACACTAATCTGAATCTTAGGAGGAACGTCATGGACATAACTCCTTTGTAGGGGACTTTGCCTTGTGGGGAGTGAGGAACCAGCTTAGCTCTTCCTAGACTCCAGGCTCACCACTTTCCTCTCTCTCACCTCCTTTCCTTGATGTTAGTCCCTGATCCTCAGATGAGCTTTCTAACAGGGACCTTAGAGGTGTCTTCCCTGGCCTGAGTCTCAGGTAGGAAGTTTTCAATATCCTCCTCATGACCTCCATTATGACATCACCAGACATACTCTTAATCTGGAAACAGCCTGCCTCTTACAGGAGTCCCTCTACCATCTACTTCTACTTCCTGGAGACTCTGATTCTTGGTATAGATCCCAGTTCCCCGAGATTTCCCTACATGTGGTCTACCACCCTGTTGCTGTAGCCATATTCATTGTTATACCAGAAACGAGCTTTACAAAATTGTCATTGAGAGCAATGTCAGACCTAGCATCAAAAGTGGAGGAGTGGGAGTAACTGTTGAAGTCACAGGAAACAACCTGGTCCTCAGTGTAGCCCAGGATGCACTTTAGTGAGCCCTCAGATGCCTGTTTCACTGCCTTCTTGATGTCATCATACTTGGCAGGTTTCTACAGGCAGCATGTCAGATCTACAATGGATACATTGCTGGTTGAAACACAGAAAGCTATGCCAGTAGCTTCCAGGTCATCTCTGGGATGACCTTGCCCACAGCCTTGACAGCACTAGAGGATGCAGGGATGCTCTGGACTGCACCAAGATCATCACACCACAGCTTTCCAGAGGCACCATCCACAGTCTTTTGAGTGGCAGGGATGACATGGCCATGGTTATGAGTCCTTCCATGATGCTAAAGTTGTCATGGATGACCTTGGCCCGGGTGTCAAAGCAGTGAGTGGGTGATGCAGGATGCATTTCTGACAATCTTGAGCAGTTGTCAGACTTTTCCTGGTTCACACCCATCACAAACATGGGAGCATCAGCAGAAGTGGGGGGGGGGGGATGATGACTCTGGTCACACTCTTCTTCTCCACAGTGGTGAAGATGCTAGTAGACTCCAGGCCATACTCAACACCAGCATCATCCCATTTGGTGTTAGTGGGATCTTGCTCCTGGAAGATGGTGATGGGCTTCCCAATGATGACAAGCTTCCAATTCTCAAGCCTTGACTATGCCAATGAATTTGCCATTAGTAGAAACATACTGTCCTTCCCACGCCTGACTGACCAGAGAATAGGGAAACTCTGGCGGGGCAGTGGGCATCTTTTCCTCCCCTACTTTCCCCAGGGCCACCAGGCCCCTCCCCTTTTTATTTGTTCCCAACATACAAGTAAATGATAAAAAAACAAAAGCAAACAAACAAAATCGTTGCTTACTCATGAAATATTTTTCCATTTTTTTATTATTGAAAATATTCTTTCATGCAATATATTCAAATTATGGTTTCCCCTCCTCAACTTCTCTGATACCCCAACTAATCTACATTCAAATTCACATTTTCTTTCCTTAGAAAACACAAATACGCCGGGCGTGGTGGCGCACGCCTTTAATCCCAGCACTCGGGAGGGAGAGGCAGGCGGATTTCTGAGTTCGAGGCCAGCCTGGTCTACAAAGTGAGTTCCAGGACAGCCAGGGCTATACAGAGAAACCCTGTCTCGAAAAAAAAAAAAAAAAAANAAAGAAAACACAAATACATTTAAATAATAATAATAGTAGTAATAATATTAATGATAATAGTAATAATATAAGCTAAGATAAGACACAAACAAACAAACAAACAAAAAGGACAAAATAAACAAGAAAAAGAGCCAAAGAAAAATGACAAAACCATGAAAAACACATATAGACACAGAGACACTCATGATCATACACACAGAAATCCCATAAAGTGACATAAACACAGAGCACCTGGAAAGTTAAAAAAAAAATTCCCTGACAAAACATTATGAGGCTAAGACCCTTGAAAGATGCCCTTGAATTTGTTTTATGTGTTAGCTGGGTGTGGGGCCTGTCCTTAAGAGTGTTTTGTATACCCAGTGAGACTCCATCGAAGAGAACTAATTTTTACTTGTGAGTGTATTAATTGGTGATAGCTTTTGGGTTAGGACTGGGGGCATGTGTTTACTTCCTTTCTCAGCACTGGGGAAACCTCAGTTTGCACAGACCCTGCGCATGCTGCCACAAACTATAAGTGCTCCAGGCCCCAACGTTTAGAGAGCTGATGTTTAGAGAAGGTGTCTTCCGTACCTTCTTGCTCTCCCAATTTTCATGCCTCTTCTTCCTTAGGTTTCCTGAACTCTGAGAGGAGAGATTTTATGGAGACATCCTATTTAGAACTTAGTGTTCCAAGGTCCCTTACTATTGTAACAGGGCCCCAGACATTAGTAGTCTCTCAGACCTTATGACTTTATGATGGAAGTGGACATAAAACTCTACACCACCTGCCAAAAAGGAAACAAAGACCCAATCCATCAAAGTCCATAGTTCTGGGAAAAAAATCTCTATATGTACTAACCTTGCTTTTTATCTGCTTTTGTAGTTCTGCTTCTGCCTAACTGTTCTTGTTAACTGAAGTGTGTCAACCCAGAATGTGGTGGCTGTGCTTAAATCTCACCCTAAGAAAAAAGGTTTTGTACTACACTGGGATCCTGAACAGCTATTATAGGTACTGGCCAGCTAATAAACACGTTCTATTGGCTTTAAACAGTGACTGAGTAGTAGACAGATCACAACATTCTCTGCACGTTGCCTGGCTGTGTGTCTCTATATTTGTTCCCATCTGCTATAGAAAGTAACTTCTTTGATGATGGCTGAGCAACACACTGGTCTATGCATGTAGCAGATGTCATTAGGAGTCCTTTTATAAATACATTACTCTAGCAAAACAGAAGTGCTTGGTTTTCTCCTAAGTCCCTGGTTAATTCAGGATCAGGTTGTTGGCCAACAGAGCAGTGTTGGGGATGGATTCCATCTCATGGAGTGGGCATAAGTTGTTTACTCTCACAAGCTCTGTGCCTCTATAGCCCATCTTGCAGGCAGATAATCATTGGATCAATTATTTTTTGTAGCTATTTTGATGTTTAACTTCCTTTGGTAGCATGCAGAGATCCTTCTAGTACTGTGAACACTAATTAGTAGGTGAAGCCTCTAGGTAGTCACTGGCTTAACTTCTCCCTATGTTGAATGACAGGTTCCTCGAAGGAAGATGTTTCACATGTAATTCTGGAAGATCTAGGATAATGTACTATTTTTCAACATAGTCGTGTAGCATTAGTATTATGCCATAAAGCCTCCCTAAGTTGACCAAGTTAGAAGAATCCTTTATCATCCTTATAATAAATTAACTCTGTCATGGTTTCTAATTAGATTAATAATCACATGAGTGTAAATGGGACATTTTCTTTTTCACAATTTTCTCCCTGAAGAGGATTGCATTTTTGAAAGTGTTTGATTTGACCTTTAGTTTGTAATTTATTTCTTGTAAAGCAAAAGTTAGGATTAAATTATGCAATTTAGATAAAATCACGAGAAAGCAATGTAGATTGTGACTGTCCTGTGAAAAGTAAGCGATTGGTTTCATATGTGCAGCTACAGCCCTGTGCATTTCCCTTGGTGCCTCTTCCGCAGGACCACTAGCATCATAGGGATACCTCCTAGACTCAAGTCTGACTTACAAAGGACCCATACCATGAGGGAATGGGGCTATATATTGTTATCATCACAGTTTTCTTTTTAAATATGGAGGGTGATTTGATAATGTGAAGTTTCATCTTTGTTTTTACTTTTGCACTTCATTGTACCAGATAAAAATATTCTTGACAGACTAATTTGCAAGACTTAAAGATGCTCCAGTATGTTTTTATTCAGACCTCATTGACATACTTAGTTGACTGTGTATTTAACCAGATACCTAGGATTTCAGCTCCATTGTATTCCAAGTGTGCTGAATTTTAGAAAAAAAAAAAAACATTTCAAATAGCTTTACTTTTAATTAACATGTAATAAAATCACATCCTTTTGGGCTGCAGTGTGACATTTGATTGTGTGTGTGTAAAATCACCTTAACAGGGTCGTTGGTATGCTTCTCACTTCAAACATTCATCATATCTTTGTAGTGTGGTCGTCCAGTGTCTTGTCTCTCAACTCTTTTGAAATACTCAAGTAACTTGCCTGCCATAGTCTTCCAGCTGAGAAGAGTAGGGTGTTTTTCTTTCCTTGTAAGATGATCTCTCCAGCAATATTACTTCACATATTCCCTGGGTTCACTTATATATATATTATTTTCTGCTTCTATATGAAACTTTCAGTTTTCAAATGTGGGTACATATAGTGTATATTTTTCTGTGCCTGACTTATTTCACTTCACGTAAACCTTTCAATTCTCTGTTGCTAAAAATGACCGCTTTCATTCTTTTTTTCAATTTTTTATTATATATTTTCTTAATTTACATTTCAAATGCTATCCCGAAAGTCCCCTATACCCTCCCCAATCCCCTGCCCTGCTCCCCTACCCACCCACTCTCACTTCTTGGCCCTGGCATGCCCCTGTACTGGGGCATATAAAGTTTTCAAGACCAAGGGGCCTCTCTTCCCAATGATGGCTGACTAGGCCATCTTCTGCTACATATGGAGCTAGAGACAGGAGCTCTGGGAGTACTGTTTAGTTCATATTGTTGTTCCACCTATAGGGTTGGAGACCCCTTCAGCTCCTTGGGTACATTCTCTAGCTCCTCCATTGGAAACCCTGTGTTCCAACCAATAGCTGACTGTGAGCATGTACTTCTGTGTTTGCCAGGTACTGGCATAGCCTCCCACATGACAGCTATATCAGGGCCCTTTCAGCAAAATCTTGCTGGTGTATGCAATAGTGTCTGCGTTTGGTGACTGATTATGGGATGGGTCTCCGGATGCAGCAATCATTGGTTGGCCCATCCTTTTGTCTCAGTTCCACACTTGATCTCTGTAACTCCTTCCATGTGTGTTTTGTTCCTAATTCTAAAAAGGGGTGGAGTGTCCACTCTTTGGTCTTCGTTCTTCTTGAGTTTCTTGTGTTTTGCAAATTGTATCTTGGGTATACTAAGTTTCTGGGCTAATATCCACTTATCAGTGAGTGCATATCAAGTGACTTCTTTTGTGATTCGGTTACTTCACTAAGGATGATACCCTCCAGATCCATCCATTTGCCTAGGAATTTTATAAATTCATTGTTTTTAATAGCTGAGTAGTACTCCATTGTGTATATGTACCACATTTTCTGTATCCATTCCTCTGTTGAGGGACATCTGGGTTCTTTCCAGCTTCTGGCTATTATAAATAAGGCTGCTATGAACATAGTGGAGCATGTGTCCTTATTACCAGTTGGAACATCTTCTGGATATATGCCCAGGAGAGGTATTGCGGGATCCTCTGGTTGTACTATGTCCAATTTTCTGAGGAACCTCTAGACTGATTTCCAGAGTGGTTGTACCAGCTTGCAACTCACCAGCAATGGAGGAGTGTTCCTCTTTCTCCACATCCTTGCCAGCAACTGTTGTCACCTGAATTATTGATCTTAGCCATTATAACTGGTGTGAGGTAGAATCTCAGGGTTGTTTTGATTTGCATTTCCCTGAGCTTTCATTCTTTTTTATGACTGAATAGTATTCTATTGAATATAGATAGCAGCTTTTGTTTATTGATTTAGGTTGTTGATTGAATTCGTACTTTGTGGGTTAAAATGGTGTCCCACATCAGGCCCAGGGCTTCAGCTGCTGGGTGAGGTGGGACTCGGTAGGCGTCAGCGTCGGGCTGTGAGAAGCCACAGGACCCTGCTCCAGGGGTGGAGACGGCAGTCTGGGGTCCGTGGGACTGCAGGAGTTGGGCTTGCAGGTCCCCTGGCCATGGGAGGAGTGTCCAGGAAGGAGAGCTTAGTTGGCTAAGCCATTCAGACTTTTAGGTGCCCCATTAAAATGGAGATCTGCCTTGAGGCTACATGACCTGTAGTCACATCCCCTACCTGTGGAGGGCCTTGGGGCATTGCACTATGTGACTGATGGCCACAGAATTATGGAGAGCTGAGGCCTCTTGTCAGGAGCCTGTTGTCTAGGAGTGTGGCAAACACCTTCCATTCCTTGTAGTTATCTGCTGGGTCTCCAGGGTTTAAACCTAGCTCAACCAGAAAACAGGTTGCTTTTCATGGTCCCACAACACCTTGTCAATTTTGAACAAGGCTGCAATAAAGAAGCACATGCAGATAGATCTTCAGTAGTTCAAATCTTTCATTATGATATGGTACTAATTTTAAAACTATTTTCTTCATTTATTGAGATGGCCATGTGGTTCTTTTTTCAGTTAGTTCAGATATTCAATAATTATAGTTTTTTAATTAAAATAATTCTTATATTATTAGAATAAATTTAACATAAGCTTTAAAATTTTTATGTTGCTAGTGTTGATGTATATGTCTATCTATCTATCTATCTATCTATCTATCTATCTATCTATCTATCTATGTGTGTATGTGTGTATGTGTGTATCTGATTAAAGTTCATATATACATTGCTTAAAGTCTTCTATCTATCTATCTATGTGTGTATATCTGATTAAAGTTCATATATACATTGCTTAAAGTCTGCTATCTATCTATCTATCTATCTATCTATCTATCTATCTAATCTTTAAATGAGATTGTTTATACCTGCTGCTGCCTGTGTTGTCCTTTTTAGCAATCCCTCATTTTCCTCCAGGAAGTTACAAGGAATGGAATTGACATTATATGTAGAGATATTGACAATTTCAGAAACTGTCTTTAGAATAACGATATTATAGGAGTGACTGTAGTTCATAATTTGGGTGATTATTATTATATATATGTTAAATATTAAGAAAGAGTGAAAAGAAGTGACAGATCTAGTAGAACTAAAAGAAAGCGTAGGTCTTTGCTTTCACTTTGACCTTTTATTATCTATATGCCTTTGCAAAAAAAAATTAGAATTTTTGATGCATTTGAAAAAATGCTGTTTTAAGTTAGAAGCTAGGCTAACAAAGACGAGGTAAAAACAGATTGCATAAGAGACCTTTATATTGGACTAGTTTAAGCATGAATATGACTTTGAAGTAAGACACAGAAATAAATCTGGAGCCCCAAAGTCAGTCTTTAATCTGTCCCTTAATTCTGATGCAATTCAGACACCCAATTGGTGTTTTTTTCCCTATTGCTATCTTTTTTTTTTTTTTTTTTTTTGGTTTTGTGCTGCATATAATTCAATATCACTGAATATGACTTTATTTACTCCATGTAGCTATAACAGTATCTTTCTCATTAATAACATTGAAATTGACAGTGTGATATTATAAATTTTGACAGTGAAACTGAGCTATTCTACATAAATCTAGTATGTTGCCTGTAAAATAGCATGTACTCAAAACTTAAAATGGATAATTCTTTTAATGTTATAAAATATTATAAACAATTCAGATCCAGCATATACCCAAAGGCAGTAAAAAGAAAAGTGATATGTAACATCAGGCAGTGGTGGCACACGCTTCTAATCCCAGGATTTGGGAGGTAGAGGCAGGTATATTTCTGAGTTCAAGGCCAGCCTGGTTTACAGAGTGAGTTCCAGCAGGACAGCCAGGGCTATACAGAGAAACCCTGTCTAGAAAAACCAAAAAAAAAAAAACAAAAAAAAAAGTGATATGTGAATTAGAATCTTGGGATTCTAACACAGCCCAGCTACTCAAGAGTAGTTTGAGTTTAGGATAGCTGAGATTCTGTTCTCTAATTGGAACAATGAAGGGCTTGACCTTCACAGGTTAACAACTTTAAACAGAGAATTTGTTACTAGTGGGGCATGGTAGTGGTCTACTTAGGTGGGAACAGGCACTTTTTCTTTTAATATATCACTGTAAATCTTTTCCTCATTCTCCATGACCTACCTCTCCTTTCTAGATCTTCCTGCCTCTCACAGAGGATCCATCTGTAATTGGACTGCTACTAAGATTCCTGTATTACTTAGTCAGGCACGCTTCTTCTCAGTATAAACTTAAAACTTGTCAGGTGCATTATCCCTTGTCTGAACTGAACTGAGATAACCCATAGCTTAACTCAATCTTTCCCACCATCCTGAGACAGCTGAGCATGAGCATGAGAAACACAAATAGTTCCATGAAGGTGATTTGGAGGTTTGTATAGTCTTAGGGGATAACAACCTGCTGCTCAGTGCCTCTCTGTGGTCTGGAACTCTGTGGTTACCTTTCATTCTTATGGTTTAATCAGCAACCTCCAATAGTGGGGTTGCTTCCATGGCTCTTGTGACCTCTTTCTATTCTCTCCATAACTGGTACCTTGATGAATAATTGATGAATTAAAAAATGGGAAAGAGCCAATTATATTGGAAAAAGTAAGACTTTTAAAGGTTTCTGTAAGCACTGACACCTTATTCTAAAATCATCCATAAGTATCTCATTTTAGAATTATGGTGATCAACGAATTGTAGAAGCAATTGATTTCTTTTCTACTTTTAAGCAATTGGCTCTATTTTCTTCATAAAAGAAGTAAAGAAGTCAGGCATGGCCATGCACACCCGCGCTCAGTAGGCAGGGGTGATTTTTAAAAAGAAAAAAAAAAATCCCTCAAATCATGAAGACATATAAAACTACATAAGTCTAAAAAGTTAGGAGTTCAGAACGCCATTGGTGTCACAAAGGAGCAAGTGGGATGTACACCCCCATTTTATATAATGAAAGCACCTTAGCACGTGTCATCGCTGTCACAACTATTGTATCCGGTTTACAGATGGTGCTACTGAGTATCACAATAAAGGGGATGATAATAACATCAAGTCTGTTAATCAAAAATTAAATTACAAATTTAATAAATAATAAAATTAAATATCAAAATAATATTACAATTAAAATTTAACTGTAATATTTATTAAATGAAAATAAAATTCTGTTTTCCATTATAAAAGATATGTCTGCAAACATTGGACATCAATGGGAGGAGAGGCCCTTTGTCCTAGGAAGGCTCAACACCCCAGTGTAGGGGAACGCCAGCATGGGGAGGCAGGAGTGGGTGGGTGGGTAGGAGGGCACCCTCATAGAAGCAGGGAGAGGAAAGATGGGATAGGGGGTTCTTGATGGGAAAGTAGAAAAGGGGATAACATTTGAAACATAAATAAAAATATCCAATGAAAAAAAGAAAAGATATGCCTGAGATTTGAAGGACTAAGGGTAAAGTTGCCTGAGTTATTCTGAGAGAAGAATAATTACAGAAATGTATCCATTATAAGTAAATGGTCATTTTAAGGAATTAAGCATTGGGTTTTTACCAGTATGAGAAGCCAAGGCTGGGAAGAAAGCTCAGTTGACTTTAGAGGTGCCCAGCCACATCCTTTCATCACTTATTTAATAAGGTTGGTAAGTTTCTTCCAAAGTGCCAGGAACCAACAATTTTAAAATTAGGTCTGAGGGCCAGGTGTTAACACAATAAACATTTATGGTTGTATTATGAGTGCCAGCTGTATCTCTTTCTGTCTTAATTAAACACTCCACTTAAGCTACTTGTGGGGCCTCATCCTCTCCATACTTATCCCAGAACATAACACCCTGCTTACCCAAGAAGGACACACAGTAGATCTTGGAAGGTGTGTAATCTCAGTGCTATTTAAGGAATGGCATGTAAGGGTCTGCTGTGCAAATTAGCAGTTTGAGGACAAGCTGCATCAAGAGCATCTCTGTCTGTCTGTCTGTCTGTCTGTCTGTCTGTCTGTCTGTGTCTCTCTCTCGTTCACACACACACACACACACACACACACACACACACACAGAGAGAGAGAGAGACAGAGAGAGAGAGGCTTTTTAGAGCAAGAAGTAAACATGCCACAAATGTGTCAGACAGGAAGCAGGATTAGTTTTTGCTTTAGTGATAAGAAAATACATCTCTAGGTATTTTTGGCACAGGACTGTTAAACTTCTCAGGCTCTTAACTGCTTATCCAATCGATGTCACTTATGACACCAGAGGTAATTTGAGTAGAATGACATGAAGAGTTAGTAGACCAGCAATTCATTTCTCTTTCTTATTACAAAGCCTTACATGGTAACAGTTTTGTCTCACATTTACCAAGACTCAAAGATGAGTGGCACTCTTATTTCCATCTTCTCCAGTTTCAACCCCCACCTCAGCATGAATCCACAAGGCCAGCTCTTAAGAATGACAAGGTTATGAAATTTCATCTATTTACTATGAGATAAACGGTCTCAAGTAGTTGAATAATCCCATAGAATCTATAAAGATGATAGAGAAATAATGTTGTGCTCAGGATATTTTTGTTTTGATTATAATTATCATCTGATTTTATATTAATACACAATAGCATATTGATAGGTCATATATCACATGTGTTTCAGATAGTTATATTTAACATGTGTATGTATATGTGTAGGGTGTGTTGGGATAGAAACAAGCAGATTTCTGTGAAGTTCTACACAGTAAATTCCAGGCTAGCCAGAGTTACATGTTGGGACACTTTCTGAAAACAGAACAGGAAAAACAAATAAACACACACATGTCTCCCCATTAAATGGTGGATTCTTAAGAAATTGAAGAGAGTTTCCATTTTATTCACCATGACATTTGGCAACAATCAGATGCTCAGTCAATGAAGGAAGCATTTTCAATTCTTCTAAAGAGAAAGTAGTCTGCATGCTCACCACGCAAAAAGCCATACAATCCTTATTCCAATAATTACCACTGAAAGATCCAGGTATTTTTTTTTTACTTTTAGTTAATGAAAGGTGAGATAGAGATCTAAGGAAGGAAAAAATATGCTTGGTCTCATAGAGATAGGCAAAGCAAAGACTTAAAACCAGGTCTGCATAGTCTATAAAGTAGAGATTTCCAGTTAAAACAGATGCAAAACAAAACACAAAATAGCATGTTTTCCTAATCAAGAAGGGCGTAGTCATAAAGGAAACTGCTAGTTTGTAAGCTAACAAAAAGTAAAACACAATGTAGAGACAGGGCTTCTTAACATTAAATATTTCTTTATAGGTCTTTGAAAGCATATGAAGCTGAGATGAAAACGAATGTTGGAAACTTGGTCCTTTTAATACTTGGTCATTCCAAGACAACAAGAGACTTAAAGATAGTCAGTTAGAGTTATTTTTTTATCTATAGAACACAGGTCTTTGCACAATAGTCTTCCGACTGACAGTGTGAATCTGGAAGCCTGGGCTGAGTCAGACTTGAGTGTTCTGGAGTATACTCTGAGAAAGCAGAATGAGTCAGCCAGGGAAAAAGGCATACACTGAGTTTTATTAATGGAAAGTTTGTCATTGTGATTCTAATCAAAAGATTTAAAGGGAGAAATGGGAACATTTCAGACTTTATTTTTAGTTTTACAGTTTTTAAAAGATTTCTCTTGGGGCAGACAAAGGACAGAGCTGTTCAAGAGATACTGCCTTTTATTTTGTTTCTCCTTGGAGCACTGTGAGACAAGACTTCAAGAGCAAGAAAAGATCATTCAAGCACAACCCAGGAAAGAGAAGGAATGGGGTGGACACATAAGGCAGGAAGGAAAGGAAATCACAAAGTTTGTTAGGACTTGAGTTTCTGTCCTACTAAACTAGTATGTTCCCATCAACTTGTTGATTGCATTAGGTATGCTAAACTCTCATTTATTACCAAGAAGAAAAGTGTTGCGGTGAGTGGCCTTGGGCATGAAGAAGTCCTGAGGATTATGGGTAAACTCAGAGCAGACTACTAATAAGGAAGCAAAAATAGTCATTCTGGACAGTTGACTATAGGACTTTGAAATTTGCTGAAAAGTTTTACAACAGATTCCTGACCTGAGATTCATTCTTCCAATCATCCAATGAAGTAAGAACACACAGCATTATTCTGATGTTAGAGAGAGTGAACTTGAGGCACAGAGATTTTTGGTATCTTTCTCAAGGTCACAAAGACTGGAAATAATACAGCTAGAGCAATAGTTAGTTTTTAGCTAAAAGACAGTCAAAGTTTCTCCTAGGGCAGGCATAATTTTGTCATCTTAGGTACTTGTTGTTTTTGCCAAGACATAAGGACTTCTTGAAATAAAATCTGCAGTGGGGTTTTGAGTCCTAGCTTCATGTTGGAAAGAAGAACAGGTAAATGATAAATTAAGGAATGGCTTTATAGGATTCTACTTTCAAGCAGTGTATGTCATATCTAATGTGAGAATTTGAAAGTTTCTTTACTTATTCATTTTAGTAGTGCTGTAAAATACTAATGTAAAGATAACAAGGATAGAGGAAGTAATCAGAAGAGGGAAAAAAGGGATAACCATGGATAGAATGTTCCTATTCTTTTTCTTCTTTAATGACTTCAATTACAAATGTCAGATAATTAACTTACTGTCAACTGAAGTTTCCTACATCATTTACTATGTGGAGCTGAGTAGTGAACCCTGTTTAATGTTCTCTGATTGAGTCCATGGCACAGCATGAATGTACTTATTCAATTTTTGTATGATGTTATGTCTTCGACAAGATTCTACTTTCAAGCAGTGTATGTCATATCTAATGTGAGATTTTGAAAGTTCCTTTACTTATTCATTTTAGTAGTGCTGTGAAATACTAATTACATAAATCTACAAGTTACATTTGAAAATATTTATGTGCCTTGTCTATTGTTATTCATATTAGGGACCTTCAAACAAGGCCACCTGAGATTCCACCTTCTCTGAAAGATTATGATATTAGGGTAGTGCTCAGATTCTGGCACAGAATATGTAATATAAATTATTATCTTTATAAGCCAGGCCATTGTCTCCAAGGAAGATTTTCTAAATTCTTTTGTTTTCTCTGTTGCCATATGAACAACAGAATTTCTTATTCTCTGCTATTAATAAGCTGTCATATTCATAGCTAAATTGGAGATTGTAGACTGCATCACCCTGGAAATTAGATTCAGCCTAAAGGATGCTGTGATGGAAAGGACTCTTCCTTAATATCACACAATTCAGTAAAATAAATAAAAACCCATATCTCTCTGGAGTATTTTGGAGATGAAAAGGAGCAGACACATTTAATAGTCTGCCCAGAGGATGACTCCTTACTTGGTTAAAGAAGCACAGGTATATTCACGAGGATGCTACAAAGATGGAGAGACTCTTATTTCCCACACTAGTGAAAAGAGTGCCCTGTGCTGACTCAGGTTAGAGTCACAGTTAAATAAATGTTGTGCTTTCAGTCATGCTCATGTAATCAGGCTCTGAAGGTTAAGTTTTTCCAACCTGTCCTTTTGTTGTTTAGGGGCTTTACAGTACAGTGCGGGAAGGTGGTGTTCTAGCAAGTGCTGCCAATTAGATGGCCAGGGGCAGGACTGAGTAGGAGTCAGGAAAAAAAGACCTCTGAACGAGTGCCTGATATAGATGCTTAGGTAGCCAGCACTCGTGACCAGAAATATCACGTGAACCACAAGAATTGGACCACAAATTACAAGTTCACCCAATGTCTACACTGGAAGTCTCAGGTAAGCTGGCATCCTCCAAGGACAAGAGGATGAAAAGTGAGAATAAGGTGCCTACAGTTCCTCAGTGGCATAAACTATGTAAACAAGGTCTCCAATCCCTCTGATCATGGACTCATTCTCTATAATGCACCTCTAGGAGTGGGGAGGTGGGGCTGGAGAGATGGCTTAGTGGCTAAGAGTGGTTGTTGTGTTTCCAGAGGTCCAGAGTTAATCCCATCAATAACACGGAGGCTCACAGACTTCTATAGTGGGATCCAACTCCTTTTTCTTGTGCACAGATATATATCCAGGAAAACACTCATTTACATAAAATACATAAATAAATATATTTTAAAAGAAAAAGAAGGAAGGTGAGATTAAGAAAAAAACTCATAGTCCATTTTTGGAATAAGTATCACAAGAACTATTTGAATTTTTCATATTTTTTTAAGCTATGAGCAGTGGTATATTTAGCTGACTTTTTGCCTGACTAGTTAGGGGGGCAGTGGCAATGGGCTGTGCATAGAGAGATCATGTTGGGTAAAGGCAGCATGAAGACATTACAATTTGCATATGGTTTAACATTTGTCATTCTGATTTCCCCACTATTCCTTAACACATCAACTCTCTTAATCCTCAAAGATGGGGACCTTGAGTTTGCATGTACCAAATATACTTAATTCTATCTCTGCCATAGTTGCTTGTTTTCTCTTTGGATGTGAGTATATGCATGTGGATTTGAGTATCTGCATTTGTGAGACTGCCAGTGGACGTGTGTGTGTGTGTGTGTGTGTGTGTTTGTGTGCGTGTGTGTGTGTGTGTGTGTGCCTATGAAGCCAGATGATGATGTTGGGTGCCATCTGAAGGAATATCATCTATATTGTTTAACAGGGATTTCTCATGGGCCGAACCTCACAATTACACTAGACTGACTGACCATCAATCCCTTGAGTTTATTTCTCTATCTCCCTAGTGCTGTGATCCTAAACTAACACTACCACCAACACCTTGCCTGATGTTGTTACATGGTCTGAGGACTACATTCTGGTTTTCAAGCTTTCATAACATATGTTTTCCTAATTCCTCTGTCCTGCCTCCATTTCGGAGAGAAGAGGGGTGGGAAACTGTCTAGATAGCCTGGGCTAGCCTAAGCCTGAAACTTGAGAGCCTTCTTCCTCAGCCTACTTGTTGGGGTGCTGTGCACTGCTACTTGGTTCTATCTCTGCAGTGATTCTAACCTGTCCCTTTCATGGACTTCTGCTATAACCTAGGGATAGATCGTTTTATTCCACTAAGAGGAACTGCTGTCTCAACATTATGGCTTCCCACCTCAGTTTACCTATAGTTATGGGACACATGAATTTTACCAGAAAGCATGCCATATCTTGCCATTTTATTGATCTGCATCTTTGAAAAATTTTCAGACAGGGCTTTAGTTCACCAACATGACTTTTTAATGTCTCTGCAATGGATATGCCCACTTTGTGCCTTCATTCTGGCTTTATCTTCTGGAATGCCCTTCCTTTCCATCTGTCTGACTGGGTATAATTGGCAAATTCTAGCTTTAAAGAAACCCATTCTTTTTTTTCCCCAATGTCTTTTTCTGACACACTCAAGCCAATATGTCATATTTATGAATGACACTATCAGTTTTTGCACAATCAAGGACAGATGGTCCTATCATCCCTCTGACACTGACCTTTGCCTTGCATCTGATTTATGTTCTAAACATTTTTCTTCTCTCAAGGGTTAAGGAGACAAAGTTCCTTTCCAGTCTTTCCAACTGTAGCACCTAATTAGTAATGATAGCAGCTTTGCCATATTTACTCTACATGGATAGTGGATGGTTTTGAGAGGTACAAATTGGGTATAAATAATTTCTTGATTCATGTATCACATCTCTAAATGTTGTTGCTGATAAGTTAAACAGAAACATGTGAAAAGGCATTATGAACTATACTAGTTGCAGCCTGTTGCAAATACTATAAATATCTGAAGAGGGCTCTTGAAGACTGAGATAGTTTAATGGGACAAGCTGTTCCTGCTAGATTCTGTAAATACATGGTTTAAAACAAAACACTAAAACAGTGCCCCATTTGTACTTGCCTAGTCCTCCATTTTCATAGTTCTTTATTTTCTCACTGCTTGAGAGGAAACAAAGGAAAACTTATGCCACTGGAATTGACCTTTCAGATTTTGGCCGTACATGGTTTTAATCCCATGTTTTTTCCTGCTCTGATTCATTGTGGCTTGTATGTATTCTGATGATGAATACATTTTAAACCTGGAGGATCAATATTGGACTTAACAATTAAAAATGTTTAGGGTTTTTTTTNTTTTTTTTTTTTTTTGCTGTTTCACAGTCTTTTTCCCAATTTTTATTAGATATTTTCTTCATTTACATTTCACATGTTATACTGAAAGTCCCCTAAACCCTTCCCCATCCCCCGCCCTGCTCCCCTACCCACCCACTCCCACATATTGGCCCTGGTGTTCCCCTGTACTGGGGCATATAAAGTTTGCATGACCAAGGGGCCTCTCTTCCCAATGATGGCCAACTAGGCCATCTTCTGCTATATATGCAGCTAGAGACATGAGCTCTGTGGGTACTAGTTAGTTCATGTTGTTCTTCCACCTATAGGGTTGAAGACACCTTCAGCTACTTGGATACTTTTTCTAGCTCCTTCCTTGGGAACCCTGTGTTCCATCTAATAGCTTTAACAGTTCCCATGAACTATGACAGGACAGAGTTGGCAGATGAATAAGTACTATTTGCTTTGAGAGCTTGCTCAGGAAGCTTAGCACAAGGATCACACTTAAGGAAGAAGCAACTTCCCTCTCTATGTATCAGTTTCCCACTGCTTGTTCCTTTTTACAAACAGTATCTAAAAGCCAAAGCTTCACTAAAGAATCTAATTTGAGAATTGTAAGCTGAACAGAGCAAAGGACATCTTCTATTTCAAATGGAATTAACTATTGGCACCGGGGAAAGCACAGAGGGAAGCGATTTAATCAGAAGCTCAGGGTGAGCCAGCTCCAGAGTGATGTTGCACATCAGTAGACTAAACAATGGAGAAATGGAGAGTCCTGCCTAAATGTGGATGAGAAAATGTTTGCAAAGCCTAAGCAGAAAGCGTTGCTACAGGAGGTTCAGCTAGCCAGATTACAGCTATTGGAAGGAGAGGTGGGAGGTGCTCTTTCCTGAGCCCCCACCTTCCTCTTTTCTTTTGCAAGCATTGACTGATAGCTTCTCACATCTCGTTTCCCTCCATTTGGTTTATATGCAACAAGGTGACTGTTCTGGGGAGCTGCATGAGTTAGTGTGTTTATTTGTTAGAACCGATGGGCCTTGACCTCATAAAAACTGTGTTGGAATGATACAAACATAACCGTTTTCAAATCCAGCAATTTTACAGTCAATTAAAGTACTCTTTAGAGAAATCCTTGTGCATCTTACCAAACTAGAAGAGTCAGTGTGTTCATGTGGTTGCAAATCCCCTCTTCTGTTCCTTTTGCTACTGCTGCTGTTGTAAGGCCTGGCTAATAGTATATCTATCTGCAAACAAATATTATAGGCAGTTACTCTATTGTGTTTTGGTTACATTATTACTTAGATATCTTTGCTTCTTCTTTATGACAGCATTTCAGTAACTAGTTGCTTACTTTCTGAAATTTAAATTTCATCTCACTCTTTAAATCTAGTGAGGAGAGATGTAAGCTAAAATGATAAAAATTGTTTCTGATACACTAATTAAATTGACTTTTGAAAAGATGGCTTGCATGTGTATCTGTTTAACATGTTTCATTGACACCATTGCTATAGTATGTAATTTTAATGTAAAATAGCCTTCTTTGCAGGGAATCCAGCCTGCTGCTGAATCTTTAAATTTTCAGTGTCTGTTGTCATAGTAACCAGAATTGACTCTGGTACCCACTGTGTTCAACATAAATTAATTTAAAGACATAGCATTTGAAACAGTTTAGTCAGTTTTTAAACTATGTATCTGGCTAGGCCTTAGATTTCAATGCTACTTTATGTTTAAAATGTCATCATATGTGTTGCTTTTGTGCTAATTAGACATTTGTGGGGTTCAATATCTTAATTGTGATTTTTTTTTAAATGCTGGAAAACTGGTTCCTGAGTTGCTTGTGAGATGCAAGGCTTTAATAATGTAAAGGGTGTTTCTTCTTTGAAAATACTGCAATACTGCTCTCTGTCTTTCCAGAGTACACTGACGTTATGTAGATTTATAGGCTTGATATTATCCAAATAAATCCTCATTTTGCTTGTGTTGGACAAAGATCTCTCAGGACTGTAGTGTGGTAGTCATCCAAGGAGAAGGAGCCTGGCTGTATTTTGTTACTTTTTATGCTTAATCAGGCCTATTAGGCTGAGGAAATGGATTTTCTTATTAAATAATTTCAACTCGCTTGACATTATTTTTCCTATAACCTTTGGTAGTTTCAGGAATGTAGTCCATGAGCTGCTTGCTTTTCAGTGAGGGCTGAAGGTGTCTGTTTTTCTTCCACTGACCTAGCCAACCATTATGGCAAGAGCTTCCATGTTTGTTTAATGAGCAGTGTGTGGTTCACTTTATGTTCTTATTAAAGTAACTATATGAACTAAAGCAGAATGCAAAGTGTGATAGGTATTGAGGCTTAAGGGATAGAATAGAATTTTTTTAAAATTTAAATTAGTGTGCTTCTTTGTGCAACCATAGGCCATGGCACAGGTGTGGAGGTCAAAGGACAACTTGTAGAAGTCAAGTTTTTCTTTCCAAAATGTGGGCTATGGGGGTTGACCTCAGGTTGACAAGCTTGATTGGAAAAATGCCTTTTCCAATCAGCCATCTTAAAAGGCTAAGAGTAGAGATATTTAATAATACATTTGTGTTTGATAGTCAAAAATATTTCTAATGTTTTTCAACAGCATAGCCTAATAAGAGATATTATGTCTAATTTCTGGAGAATGACTCTCAATGCACTATCAAGTCTTATGTCATGCTTTTCTAGTCTCAACAATATTATGGCTACTATATAGAAAATAAAACATATTTTAAAATTATCTTCCTATCAAAAATGAAAGTAAAGTTTTCTGTGACATGGTTCCAGGTCCTCTGGACCATCTAATATTGACATGAAGTTATCTGAATCGGGATTTCAAATGAGAAATGAGGTTGTGGAAGTCCACTTTCATTTATTTTGAAGTTAGAAAGAACTCTGTACATGAAATATTTAGAATCCCAGATACATCAGAGACTTGAAGTTCTTGTCATACAGATCTTTCACTTCCTTAGTTAGAGTCACACCAAGGTATTTTATAGTATTTGTGACTATTGTGAAGGGTGTTGTTTCCCTAATTTCTTTCTCAGCCCTTTTATCCTTTGTGTAGAGAAAGGCTATTGATATGTTTGAGTTAATTTTATATCCAGCTACTGCACTGAAGCTGTTTATCAGGTTTAGGAGTTCTCTGGTGGAATTTTTGGGGTCCCGGATATATACTATCATATCATCTGCAAACAGTGATATTTTAACTTCTTCCTTTCCAATTTGTATCCCCTTGATCTCCTTTTGTTGTCGAATTGCTCTGGCTAGGACTTCAAGTACTATATTGAATAGGTAGGGTGGCGTTTTCTCAGAAAATTGGACATAGTACTTCCGAAAGATCCTGAAATACCTCTCCTGGGCATATACCCAGAAGATGTTCCAACTGGTAAAAAGGACACATGTCCCACTATGTTCATAGCAGCCTTATTTATAATAGCCAGAAGCTGGAAAGAACCCAGATGTCCCTCAACAGAGGAATGGATACAGAAAATCTGGTATATTTATACAATGGAGTACTATTCTGCTATTAAAAAAATGAATTTATAAAATTCTTGGGCAAATGGATGTATCTGGAGGATATAATCCTTAATGAGGTAATGCAATCACAGAAGAAGTCATTGGATATGCGCTCACTTATAAATGGATATTAGCCCAGAAACTTAGAATACCCAAGATACAATTTCCAAAACACAAGAAAATCAAGATGGAAGACCAGCACGTGGATACTTCATTCCTCCTTTGAATAGGAAACAAAATACCCATGAAAGGAGTTACAGAGACAAAGTTTAGAGCTAAGATGAAAGGATGGACCATCCAGAGACTACTCCACCAGGAGGGATCCATCCCAGAATCAGTCACTAAACTCAGACACTATTGCATAGGACAGCAAGTGTCTACTTAAGGGACCCTGATAAAGCTGTCTCATACAGAAGTGGATGCTCACAGTCATCTATATGATGGAACACAGGGCCCACAATGGAGAAGCTAGAGATAGAACCCCGGAAGCTGAAGGGGTCTGCAACCCTAGAAGAGGAACAACAATATGAACTAACCAGAAACCCCAGAGCTCATGTCTCTAGTTGCATATGTAGCAGAAGATGGCCTAGTTGCCATCATTGGGAGAAGAAGCACCTTGGTATTGCAATCTTTATATACCCCAATACAGAGGAAAGCCAGGGCCAAGAAGTGGGAGTGGGTGGGCAGGGGAACAGTGCGGGTGGAGGGGGGAGGGAACTTTCGGGATAGCATTTGAAATGTATATTAAGAAAATATCTATTAAAAATATTGAAAAAAAAAGAATCCCAAATACATACATAATACTAAAAGAATCCCAAATACATACATAATACTAAAAGAATCCCAAATCCATACATAATGCTAAAAGAATCCCAAATCCATACATAATGCTAAAAGAATCCCAAATACATACATAATACTAAAGCTGCTGCATCAGTGCCTGAGGTTTATCTGAATGAACTGATTCTTACTACGATGTACTGATAGAAAGTACAACAGAACATTTAAGTAGAGACTGAGACTGACCACAGCTCTGTGTGACTCGTGCCAGACAGTGGCACTGAGGATACAGGAAGACCTAGTGTAACTTCACTGCCTCTATTAGTTCTGATATATATATATATATATATATATATATATATATATATATATAGTCAAAATTAGAAAGTTTAAGACATTTTTATTTGAATTAAATCCCATAAACTCTAATGAGTATGTTATTACCTCTTATGCTAATTTTTTTCTGTTAATTGCTAGATGTAAATTTGAAAATTTATTACTATATTCACTTGAAAACATGTTTTATGTAAGCATAAGAGATACTCCAATAATAAAAACATATGTATTATTATTTTATTATCATTTAATTATGTCTCATAATTAAAACAATCATAGTTTAGTGTGGCAATTTGACCCTTATACTAAACTTGTTATGGATATTATCTATACAATTTATGATGACCAGAGGAAGTAACAGGTAAATTTAAGAAAAGACTAGATTGCCAAATTTCTGGACTGAGGTCCTATTTTCTCCAAGTGTTCATAGGTGTACCCTGTGAATCTTAAATTTGATTTGGTGACAGCTTCAGGGAAGTGTGGAAAAGGGAAGTCACTTTCATAAAGCAGTATTGAAAACCTTCCAACCACAGCCACACCTTTTGTTAGTCTGAAAATTCTATAGCTGTAAGCTGACCATCAGATGATCCTGGAATGGAGGCAGATGTTACACTCTGTGCACACTGAGCAGTCACAAGTGTTGTAGAATATTCAGTAATAGTAACACTGTTGAAAGGACCATAGTTTGTTCTTCCTCCCCTTCTTCCATCCTTCTCCACCCCCCATCAGCTTCTTCTGCAATATTTGCATCTAAAGAAAGATCAGAATTTGCTGGAATAAGAATGCAAAGACAGATACTAGTCTGCTTAACCCCTGACAAATAAGATTAAAAAGCAACACAGCAGTCAGTTAATTGTTTTAAGATTGACCCCCCCCCCTTTTTTGGTCTTCTCTCTACTCTTAGTTGCTAAGTATTAGGGTTGCAGGACCTTGGCCATCACATTCAAATGATTCCCTTTCTGACTTTGACAGTGAACTCATCAGATGAATTTTAATTTAAAAAAGGGGGGGGGGGTGGGCCTGAACTACAGAAAGTGTAAATAGACACTTTCCTGATCTGGGACTTATGTTCTTGATTGCAGAGAAAAGAAAAAAAAAAAGTGCTCTCTGGGCTACATTTCAGAGGATATGAGATAAGGCAGAGGGTTCCTGTAGGATTAACAGTAAATGGGGAAGAAATTGGATAAGAAATGGGTCTGGAGGCCGTCAACCTGAGTGAAGCAACCCAATCACAAAAGAACTCACATAACATGTACTCACTGATATGTGGATATTAGCCCAGAAACCTAGACTACCCAAGATACAATTTACTAAACACATGAAACTCAAGAAGAAGGAAGATCAAAATGTGGACACGTCACCCCTTCCTAGAATTAAGCACAAAGCACACATTGAAGGAGTTACAGAGATCATGTGTGAAG
>LR749932.1:0-40099 GCA_902729485.2 Mus minutoides | reverse complement strand
CTAGTTGGCCATCATTGGAAAGAGAGGCCCCTTGGTCATGCAGACTTTATATGCCCCAGTACAGGGGAACACCAGGGCCAAGATGTGGGAGCGGGAGGGTAGGGGAGCAGGGCCGGGAAGGGGGAGGGTATAGGGAACTTTCTGGATAACACTTGAAATGTAAATGAAGAAGTTATCTAATAAATATTGGAAAAAAAAATAAAAGGCCAGCCTGGTCTACAAAGTGAGTTCCAGGACAGCCAGGGCTACAGAGAAACCCTGTCTCGAAAAACAAAAACAAAAACAAAAAACAAAAAAAAAAAAGAGCAGAGCCTGAGATGGATACAAGTAAATAGGTTATAAAGAGAGATGATGTGCTGGTATGGGAGCATGTGGGTCTGATATAAATTATTCTGGGGGCCACAGCAATAAAGAAAAGGGACATTGGCTGAAGAGATATCTCAGAGTTTAAGAACACCAACTGCTCTTCCAGAGGCCCTGAGTTCAATTCCCAGCAATCACGTGGTGGCTCACAACCATCTGTAATGAAATCTAATGTAGTCGACTGGTGTGTCTGAAGACAGTGACAGTGTACACTCATATATAACGTAAATAAATCTTAAAAAAAAAAAGAAAGGGGTCTTGCTATTCTCTGTTGAGAATTCTGAGGTATCATTACTTCTGTGGTTCCTCCTGCATGATTTTGGAGCTAGGCTACACTAGTCTCACTGCTCTGTTCTCTTCAAGGGGTCTGTAAAGTTTAGGCTTCCAGGATACTATGAGTATTAGTTGAGCTGCCAGCTGTTTTACTAGCAAACTCTGGACTTGAATGGATCCAGAAGATGTGGGGAGCACCTGAGGTTCAGTAAGATTTGGAGCTAAGGTTAGACCCCAATCAATGTCTGTGTAATCATAGGAGACTTGATTCCCATTGATTACAGTTCATAGGTGCCAACAGTTACCCTGCAGAATCCAGCCATCACCTCTAGAACAACATTGCTCGGGGTTATCTGTTGAATGTTTAAAGTTTCAGATCTTAATGAATTGAAATTAGAACAGGTGTGTAAACAAACACCACATGCATATATCATGGCATACACACACACACACACACACACACACACACACACACACACACACACACACACACAAATTTGCCCCATTTCCCCCTCAGTTTTCCTTGAGACTCTAGTTATTATGGGTTACCTACATCATTTAATGCTATTCTGTGTTCAGAGGGGTCACTATTTATTATTTTTTCCATTATGTTTCATCTGTGCTTTAGTGTGGACACATTCTTTTGATAACATTCAAGTTCTCTTCTGTTTTCTTCTATTTATCCAATTCACAATGCATATCATCCATCTGAATTTTATTCTGTGTTTTTCAGTTTCAGAATATTCATTTAAAAATGATCTTTACAGTCTTCAGACATTCCTTGATCTTTTTACATGATCTACACATTTTTCTTTATATTATTTAAAATATTTTGAATCTGCCTATTAATCCTAACATATTGTTTGTATTTTCTCTATTAACTATAAATTTTCCCTTGACTGATAATTGTATTTTCTAAAATTGTTTACATCTCAAAATTAGAAGACATTGTATGGGTTTCTTACAATATTTTAGGTCCAATTACTTCCCTTGAAGAATATGTTTTCTGTACTAGATATTTAAATTATTCATAGATTACATAGTCTCAACTCATTGCCCTTAATTCTAGAACATTTTACTCTGGTGATGATAATGAAAACCCTAATGTGGTTATCAATTACTTTGGCTTGACAGAATCCTAATTCTTAAATTTAGAGTCCCCTGTAGTCCATCTTTAAAGTGTCTGCTTCCTTCCACAAGGCTACTTGTAGCATAGTATCCCCCTAAAAGCCTAAAGTCAGACAAGCATTTCAGTTTGAATTTAGAGTTCTCTACTTGTGTAACAGTCTCCTACTTGTATTTTTCCACAACCCAGTAATAGTTTTCTATTCTCTTCTTAAACTCCTGAAGCTAAAGTCATGTTGGTTGAATTTTATCCACCCTCGAAGTTATACTGGTGAGTGCTATGGGAGTAAAATCTTAAAAATATGCATTTCTACTAACACAGGTTTGTTATTTGAGAAATTCTCTTTTACTTGTGCTAATTTTGCATCATCTTGGTATCTTTAAAGAATGGTATTTCTAACAGGAACAATTCTGGGTCAGAGTTTTGGACTGTGGGATGGCAACCCCATCTTCCACTTGATGCCCTGTCTTTCTACTGGAGGTGGGCTCTATATGTTCCCTCTCCCCACTGTAGGGCATTGTATCTAAGGTCCTTCCCTTTGAGTCCTGAGAGTCTCTTACCTCTCAGGTCTCTGGTACTTTCTAGAGGACACCCCTCCTCCCTAAGGTTGCATATTTCCATTCATTCTGCTGGCCTTCAGGGCTTCTCTCCTGTTCCTCCCCATCTTTACCTAATCATGTTCCCCTTTTCCTTCCCCCTCCCTTCTCTCACCTAGGTCGCTCCTTCCTCTGCCTTCCATGATTGTTTTCTTCTCCCTACAAAGTGGAATTGAAGCATCCTCACTTGGGCCCTTCTGTTTGTTAAACTTCTTGAGTTCTGTAGATTGTATCTTATGTATTCTGTACTTTTTTTGGCTAATATTCACTTATTAGTGAGTACATACCATGCATGTCCTTTAGGGTTAGAGTTACCTTGCTTGGGTTGATATTTTCTAGAACTACAAGGACAAAAAAATGGAGAAAAACCTGAGGGAAAGGTGGTCCAGTTTCTGGTCCAACTTGGACCAGTTCAAGGAGAGGCTCTGAGACATGACACTATTACTGATGCTATGGTATGCTTACAGACAGTAGCCTACCATGGCTGCCCTCTGAGAGGCCCAACAAGCAGCTGACTGAGACAGAAGCAGATACTTACACCCAACCAATGGACTGAAGTCAGGGACCCCTGTGGTTAAATTAGGGAAAGGCTGGAAGAATCTGAGAGGGGAAGGTGACCCCATAGGAAAACCAGAAGTCTCAACTAACCAGGACCCCTGAGATCTCTCAGACACTAAGCCAACAACCGGACAACCTACACTAGCTGGTCCAAGGCCCCTGACACATATACAGCAGAGGACTGCCTGGTCTGGCCTCAGTGGGAGAAGATGTGCCAAAACTTCAAGAGACTTGAGGTCCCAGGGAGTGGGAAGGCATGACTGGGGTTGGGTTGGGGTGGGAATTATTGGGGAAATCCTCTTGGAGAAAGGGGAGGAGATATGGGGTGAGGAACTGTAGGAGAGTGGACTGGGAAGGGCATAATAACTGGACTGTAAAAAAAAATAATAAAAAACTGGTATTTCCTATCAGTGATCATAACTATTACAACAGAGAACTGGTTTTATTCAAGCTACCAGGTCAGTTTTTAAAACGCTGACTACCTAAAGTGCTGACAAATGGCATTCTCAAGGCCAAGGGAGACTAGTTGGAGAATAAATTATGATAGTATACAATAATCACAATATAAATGCCTGAGGCAGTAACAGATGACATAACAAAACTTGAAAGTGGAAAGTGATACAGGCAAGGACACTCGCTAATTTTTTTCCCCATAATTGGCTTAAGAGAAAGGAAAGGAGGAATGTTTTCTTTGGAAACTCAGTTGTGGCAAACGATGCTCTTGTGGAAGCTGTCTTGTGAAAGGGCATGTGTTGTTGTTTTGAAGCAGACTTATGAGAGAGCATGCGATGCTTTGCTGGAGTAGACACTAGAAAGGGCATATGATGTAAGGAATGAATGTAAATGGAACCCCATAAACAGTGAGAGGACGCTCTTGAATTACTACACTGTGCAGTGCTTCACTGATCTTTGATGGTCTTCCCTGGTCTTCACGAGCTGTGCAATGTGTTGCTGGCCTTTGCTGGTCTTCACTTCTTAGAGAGAAATGTGTCAAAAAAAAAAAAAAACTTCACAGAACTAACTCTAAACAGTGTATTGGGGAATTGGATTTGGAAGAAACAGGGGATGGAGACCAATCACCCGATTTTCCCTCCAACTTCGTAAGTTTTTGGGATTTATTTCATCCAAATCTTTTTTGATTCGGATGTCCATTAACGAAGTTTTCCACTTTTGGTAGAGGGTTGACTTCATATAACAGGATCTGAGAAGTAAACAATTTATGGAGGATCAAACTGTTCAAGGTGCGAAGACTAACGGGGGAAGAGCATATAAGAAACATAGACAAGTCTATACTGTTTTGACATTTCATCTTTGATTTGCTCCCAGATAATTTAGAGAATTTCTCAGAGACACGCTGACTGAGCTCCTTGCTAACATTCTTTGCTAGTATTGATCAAAATTTAACACCAAACTATGGAAAGCATTACACTGTAGAAAGAATTCGTCAAGCCTTAGATACAGAATGACAGTACATTCTTTTAAATTTGAGCTCTGCTTTGAGTAACCCAATTACCATATTTATGAGATCAGAGATTTTTTCTGACTATATGGACTATTTTACTTTTTCTCTGACAGAATGATGTGGTAGGCTTGTAGTCTCACTAGAGAAACTATAAAAATGATTTGAATTAAAAATAAACCGTGGTGTCAATTTCAGAATGAAAGCAAATTGCTTGCATGTATGTGCTCGTAGCTCAGAAGCCACCAGTCATGAAATAAAACCCAAGGAATATTTACAGATCCATTGCATAAAATCTGGCCCCTTAGTTTGTCAGGTGTCTTGCTAAAAGATTCTTATTTAAAAGCTAGCCTTTGGCTTAGTTCTAAATAAACAGTGCATATCCATGTGGGAGAAATGAGGAGGAACTGTAGCATCTGGTAAGGCTTTAAAAATAACTTCCTACTTATATAACTAAGATTCCACCAAAGATCAATGAGTTTTTTTTTTGGATGACACCTAAGGAAATAGTTCCTTTGGAAGCTATTAATTCATGTAGTAGTGTTATTTAGAAAGAAAATCATTCTTTTCCAAGAAACAGATGCTAATAGACCATGGCCCTAGAGTCATAATTCTAGTTTATGGAGATCTGAGTTTGTCTTCTCAGGTTCATTTACTGTATTTAAGAGCTTTTTTGCTTTTAATTACTTCTTTGTTGATCTCATGCCACACATTTCTTCTAGTCTGCACAAAACATCAAGCTAAGTGGAGTAGACAGGTTTGCATTTATAGTCATGCTAGACCCCTTAGTTATAAGACAGAATGGTGCCTTCTAGCTTAGAGTTTTCTGGGTGGTGATATTACCTGTGATGTTATATGCTTCTGGTATAAAACACACTTTATTGCTTTACCAATTAAGCCCAGTGCTGCTTTGGAAATATGATGTTATAGAACTGTCTTTAGCTTCTCATCTCTGGAAAACTCTTGTTTTGCTCAAATAACTTTTCTTTTAGACTCTAGGACCACTAAGGAAAGCATCATGCACACTGGACTGGGCCTACATCAATCATTAATTAAGAAAATACCATACAGGTTTGCCTACAACCCAACCTTATGGAGGTATTTTCTCTATTGAGGTTCTCTCCTCTCATATGATTTTAATTTGTGTCGAGTTGACATAAAATTATCAAGCACAAGTTATTATGCAATCTGAAAAACGATAAATCAAGCAGTTAAGAACATTGGCAGTGGACTGAAGACAGCATCCAGTGGTACTGTCTTCTTAGAAAGTGAATATGCTGAAATACTGATCAGGACTTTAGAAATCTACTTCCCTCCTTCTCTCTTCCTCACCCTCAAGTCTCTCCATCACATGCTTTCTCAATAAAATTTCTCAATAAAAATTTACTCTTGGTTCTAGTTGCTCATGATGCCAGGAATGTATAATGTGTGCTGATAATTCTGATGAAGGAACACAGACCCAGTTAAGGCAGTGATTCATAAACATTCAGGAGTAAGCCTAGTGAGTCTGATTCATCATAATCCCTCCATATTCTGAAAAGTTTGATAAAGGTAAGTTGACTGGCTATATTTGTTAACCATCTATGAACCTACAAAATGATTGTTATTTAGAAAAGTACTTGTGATTAGCAGTAACTGTATCATTTCTATACATAGGAGAGCTAACATTTCCATGCTGTGTGTCTTTATACTAAGAACAGATTGTCTTTTGTTTAACCTTCCCTGTAATTATCTGATGCTTGATCTCAAAGCTGGTCTCCAGACCTTCATAACAAAGTCTTCTACTCCCTAGCATTAGTTATTCTCAATCCACATTCTCCACTTAATCTCTCTGTAGAAAGAAAAATTGGAAGCATAATTCATCCTTTCTTTGCATCTATTTGTTTTTACATTTTTCTCTTCCTGTTGAAATTGTGACATCATAATGTACAGTTTTCAAAGCTGAGTCCAATCTAACTCACTCACACAGTGACATTTCTTTCTGATTATTTCATTTATCCATAAATCATTGACAGTGTGTTCTCATCGAGTCAGTGTTGAGACTCATGAATGTTATTTGCATACAGTTTGAAAAACTCTATTTCCCTAAGCACTATAGCAGAGGCAAAGCTTTGCTTGCTATGAAGAAATCCTTGGGGAAGCTATTAGGCTTTCCAGAGAAATATTCTTTTGTGGGAGGAAATGATCTGTCAGAAGAAGCACTAGCATCAGGGACCTTAGCATCACTTGGACAAATTAGGTCAGTGATGGAATGAAATAAGTTTATTAGAAAGAACTGGGTCATGAAGGGTTCAAGCACATTTGTTCCTGAACAAATGAGACAAGGGTCAGCAAAATGGATCACTGCATGAAAGTGCTTGATTTGCAAGCTTGGTCACTTGCGTTTGAAACCCAAAATCCAAGTTGCTGACTTCTGAAATTTATCTTCTGAGCCCATGTACACCATAGTATACACACACACACACAGACACAGACACACACACACACACACACACACTCGCACACACACGATGGTGATGATGATAATGGTGATGATGATGACAATGAGAAACAGTATTTTAATGTAATTGCTTCCCCTCCCCTTCGGATGTAGGTATGAAAATTTCCCCATTGAATTATGTGTATTGACAATTTGTTCACAGTTAGGGACACTGCTTTGAGAAGTCAAGGAATATGTGGGATCTAGTGTACAACCCCAGGCCCTAGGTGTAGGTTAAATCTGTTTGTTTGTTTGTTTGTTTTGTCTTGTGCTATATGAACAAACTATTCTATTGGAACACTCTTTTAGCCAAGCCAGAGATTAAGCCACTTCAACAACTGAACTTTCCCTATACTGGTGAACTGTGTCTCGTGGGCCTTCAGCCAAATACATCTTTCTACATTTAGGTGCCTCTAGATTTCTTTCATGGTTAAGAGATAAGTTCCTAATAGAACAGTGAATTTCAACCTTTACCTAGACTGAAAATCATTGGGCACTTATTAGACTATAATCTTTAAGTGATAATATTTATTTATTGAATATTTCATATATAATAACACACATATTGATTTTACAAGAACATCTAGATATTGTGAATGGTTGTATAGTCCAACTGGAAAACTGGGATTTGAATAAATTCCCGGGTGGTGTGGAAGCTGAGGTCTATGAAACACACTGTGTGAATTGCTGGAATATATTTGTGATGTTTCAATAAGACTGGCCCTCATAGATTTATGTGTTTGAATGCTTGGTCACCAGGGAATGGAGTTGAGCTATTTCAAAGGATTGAAAGGATTAAGAATGTGGCCTTGCTAAAGAAAACTTGTCACTTGGGTGGGCTTTGAGGTTTCAAAAGCCCATGCCAGCCCCACCTCCATTTCTTCTTTCCTCCCTCCATACCTCCAACCTCTCTCTCTCTCTCTCTCTGTCTCTCTCTCTCTCTCTCTTTCTCTCTCTCTGTCTCTCTCTGTCTATATCTCTCTCTGTTTGTCATGTCATGTCTGTCTGTATGTCTGTCTCTCTGCCTATGAATCAGGATGTAGCTATTAGCTACTGTACCAGCACCATAGACTAAGCCTCTGAAACCGAACAGTCCCCCTGCCCCAATGAAATGCTTTCCTTTATGAGTTGCCATGGTCACGATGCCTCTTCATAGCAACAGAGCAGTGGCTAAGAAAACAGTGCTTCTCACATTTTCTTAACCACAGAAATCAACCAGTGCTTGGCAAGATAGAATTATGCATTAATTACTATCTATGGCAAAAGCTTCTCTGATGAAGGCTAAATAAAACATTGATCTGTAGATAGCACTGTTATAGGAGTCATTTTATTGCTATGGCACTGTCAGTTATAGGTTCCATCTCACACAGTAGATCTTAAATTCAATCAGAAAGTGGTTAGTTACTCCCATGACCTTTGTGACACTGTAGCACCAGTATGTCTTTCAGACAGGTCACTGTTGTAGGTCATAGAGTTTGTAGCCAGGTGATATTGATGATTGTCTTTCTACTGCACAGTAATAAGCAGAATATCTTACAGTGTTACTGGGTATATCATCCACACACCAGGACCAGCCAAATGCCCAGGATTACTTGGCCTATCCAAAATAAACGGAATGGTATGTTTTTGTGGACATTTGCTTCTTTGTGCTTTGGCGGTTTTGCCTGATTGGTCTCTTAGTTGTTTTTGTTTGTTTGTTTTTGTCTCTTTTTTGTTTCTTGGGGTGTATTTTTGAAAGAAATAGAAAAGTATGAAGGTATGGGAGTAGGCAGATAGGATCTAGAAGTTGGAAGAGGATAAATTGTGATAAAAATATATCATATCAAAAAAATAATAAAAGTAAAATATTTATGGACTTATGCCCTCCTCCTGCCAGATATTCAGATTAAAACTTTTGAGCTCAGGAAATTAAAACTCTAACATATTCCCAGGTCATGTTGGCACTGTTGGGACCTGGGCCATATTTTGACAACCACTGATTAAAGTCTAAAGGCCCAGGGGTACTGTACATTCAGTGTTGGGAGTCTAGGGAATGTCTGTACATGCTTGGAGAACAAGCAGTCCGGAGACAGGCCAAGATGAGGAAGTGCCCCGAATCATATCAGGGATATCAAAGTTCTGGCAGGTCCCTAGAGACAATGAATTTTATTTGATTCTAAAAGAGCACAATGACTTAACTTACTTCTAAGTTATAAATCTTAAAACAGTGAAATCGCAGTGTTCCAGGAATGGATGGCGATGTATAAGGTAGTCTCACCACTGGCTGTTTCCAGATGCATGTAAGCAGATGAAAAGCTGAACGATGCTTTCTTCTCAGCAATGAGGGGGCTAATTAAGTTGGCTGGGGGACAAACTTACTTTTCTTTGGCCCCTTCAGTAAAGGAAAGGAAGGCAGGCATTTGACTATGAATTGTAATGAGAATAGTTATGTTCGACACACTCCCGAAGGACCTCACGTTCCATTCTGAAGTGGAATATCTGCCTTTACCTCCTTTCACCAAAATACCTAGGCTGAAGTATCTCTAGTGCCTCTGGAGAGTGACTTTTAGAACATTTCAAAACATATCTCCTCTCTCAGAAGTGTCTATTCACAGGAATTCAGTACAGCCCCAGAAACAAATGTCCCCAAGGATACCCTGGCCAAATCCTCCATTAGAATAAAACTTTGAGAGAGAAGAGTAGTCCAGAAAAAAAAAAAAAAAGTCTTGGCGTCTCCCTTTCAGGGAGACACCTAATCTGAATCATATGTAGAGAAGCTCCAGGTGTCCTCTGTTATTCTGAATGATTATCTTTAAGTAGANTATTAGATGGAACACAGGGTTCCCAAGGAAGGAGCTAGAGAAAGTACCCAAGGAGCTGAAGGGGTCTTCAACCCTATAGGTGGAAGAAGAACATGAACTAACTAGTACCCCTGAGCTCATGTCGTTAGCTGCATATATAGAAGAGGATGGCCTAGTTGGCCATCATTGGGAAGAGAGGCCCCTTGGTCATGCAAACTTTATATGCCCCAGTACAGGGGAACACCAGGGCCAAGATGTGGGAGTGGGTGGGTAGGGGAGCAGGGCCGGGAGGGGGGAGGGTATAGGGAACTTTCTGGATAACACTTGAAATGTAAATGAAGAAATTATCTAATAAATGTTGAAAAAAAAGTTAAAAAAAAAGAAGGCAGCCTAATGCTTGTGAACAAGTTCTTTCTCTTCATTGGAAGTAGCTCTAGCATATTAATGTCTTATTGACTGTATGTCAGTAATCTCATACATGAGAAACATATACAGCATAACGAAGCTGGTCTAAGAAGATAGAATTACAATGTTATTCCACATGGAAATTTCTTTCAGGATACAGAGAGGACACAACAGCTGGAGCTTAAATATTTCTGCTTGAAATCATTGATTAAAACTGTTTCCTGAACTGGGATTTCTTGCTGAATTGGGATTTGGAATTTAGGACATGGAAAGCTAATATACTGCTTCCTAATCATTCCCAGAAAAATGTTTTTTTTTTTTTTTCAATCAAGTATTAAAGCATAAAAATAATAACAAGCCGGGCGTGGTGGCACATGCCTTTGATCCCAGCACTCGGGAGGCAGAGACAGGCAGATTTCTGAGTTCGAGGCCAGCCTGGTCTACAAAGTGAGTGTAGTGGATAGAAACTCTATGACCTGATGGAGGTGTAAGTAGCAGTGTCATTTGTGTTTGGTAGAATTTTGTCACTGTTGACTAGCAGTTTCAACTAACCTGGATATCTCAGATCTCTCAGAAACTGAGCAACCCACCAGGCAGCATATACCAGCTGGTCTGAGGCCCCTGACACATATAGAGCAGGGGACTGCCTGGTCTGACCTCAGTGAGAGAAGATGTACCTAACCCTTGAGAGATTTGAAGCCTCAGGGAATGGAGATTCCTAGCAGGGTGTGTGTGTGTGTGTGTGTGTGTGTGTGTGATGTATGTGTGAGTGTGTGTGTGTAGTTGTGTGTGGGGATGTGGGGATATCCTCTTGGAGATGGGGGAAAGGAGGAATGGGATGAGAAACTGTCAGAGGGAAGAACTGGATGGGGATTATGACTGAACTATAAAAAAGATTAAAGATAATAAGATTAATCATAATCATCATAATAAATAATAATAATAAATAAAAATACCCATGACAAGAAGCCTACACGAGAGGTTCTTAACCTGTGGGTCTCATCCATCAGTAACCATCTAACTTCCAATAGTTGTAGGAACTCCGAACCTTAAATTTATTTTTTCTACTACTTTATATATTTGCTGCTGAGCAGTGTCTCAGTTCCTAAGACCATTAGGAATATGTGCTTTCAAGTGGTCACTACCACAGGTTGGGAATCACTGGCATGTAGAGAGAAAACAAGCTCATTGTGTTTCACAGTTTGGATGTTCCCACTCATGAGTATTTGGCCCAGTAACTATGGATGCCTTGTAGCACACCATGGGAGAAAGACACGACAGAGGAAAACTTCTTACCTCATAGCCAGAAGGGAAAAGAAGAAGCAGGAGAGAACAAGATGTTACAACTATCATCAGTCATACTTCCCATGATCTGAAGGGTTCTCAGTAGACCCAACCTATCCAAGACCCCACTGCCTCCCTGTAGACAGAACTGGAACAAGCTGTTAAAATGTGTTTTTTTCTAGAGTACTCCAGATCCCAAATAAGATAATATTTGGGTCACTCTGTGGCAAGTAATTGGAGATGATTCTGGAAAAGAGGCTGCTCATTCCTTAGGAACTTAGATTACATTTGAATGCTTATTTTGGATTTGAGGCTCTAGGCCAGGCTGGAGAATGGTAACCAGCTTTTGGAAGAATGAGTTTCCTTTAGTTGGAGCTAGAGGAACCCAGAGAGGTTAGAGTACAGGCTGCAGCAATGGGCAAGGAGATGGTTTGTTTTTAAAATTACATACAATAGGGGAGGGGTGAAGGAGTAGGAGAGGGTAGATGGAAAAATAAGGATCAGAAAAACACACTTTTTTAGCTTATTAAAGTAAAAAGTTATTAGAAGAATTGGGTCATTACAATTACCTAGTCCCAGTGCATTGTATTTGAAGGTTCATTTTGTAAAACTACTTAGTATAGACCCCAAATTAGTATAAATGCCCATTGTTCTATGACACAGCCAAAATAATTCATGATTTCAATATAAGGTCATTATACCTAAATACCTTGTTGCTTCTCTTAAAATTTTTTGTGATGAGTCCATATTTTCTTTTCTTTTCTCTTTTTTTCTTTTTTGGTTTTTCTTTTTTTAAAAATATTTTTTATTAGATATTTTCTTAATTTACATTTCAAATGCTATCCTGAAAGTTCCTTCCCACCTCCTGTCCTGGAACTCACTTTGTAGACCAGCTGGCCTTGAACTCAGAGATCCGCCTACTTCTGCCTCCCAAGTGCTGGGATTAAAGGCGTGCGCCACCACGCCCGGCTGAGTCCATATTTTCTTATGGAAGTAATTATTTGGGGATAAGGTCAGTCCTGTGATGTCACACCACATAAAGCACCTGCTCAAAATGATCCGGGCCTCTTCTTTGCCCTTGGAGGAAGCACAAGCATAACTACCATTAAGCCTAGAACAATCTCTTCTACCCTCTTAAGTTCCTATGTTCCCCCAGTAGACTGATTCTGAACAAGCTGTTAATAAAAGACCTGCAGGAAGTATTCCATGTCCCAAATACAGACTCCATTATGGAGTCGCTTTGTAACAAGTAATTTGAGATGAATCTGGAAAAGCAGCAGGGCACATTTCTTAAGAACTTACTAAACTCTTCAAATTGATGTGATGACCAATCCTAAAGACTTGGATCATTATTTAACTAATGTTGGATAGGATGGGGCAAAGGAGAACGTGGATTCACTGCTGGTTGGAATGCAAATTAGTGTATCTGCTATTGGAAACCATTATGGAGGTTCCTCAAAACATTAAAACTAGAATTTACATATGACCTAGCTATATTGGTCCTGAGTACATGGTCTCTGCATCTAACCACAGAGACCCACGCACACCCATGCTTATTGCCACTCTATGCGTAATAGCCAAGAAGTATAACCAGCCTAGATGGCTATGCACAGATGAATGGATAAATGCCGTATCATATAACCCTGGGATATATTCAGCTATGAAGAAAATTGAATCATGAAATTTACAGCAAAGTGGTATATCTAGAAGGTATAATATTAAGCAAGGTCACACAAGTTAAGAAAGACAAAAACCATATGTTCTCACTCATACTCTAATACTAACCTATTACAAATACACACAAATAGAGACATACACACACACACACACACACACACATACACACACACATACACACACACACAAACTCATACACACATACAAGTGCAATCTTGGGCAAAATCTAAAAATATAGAAAGAAGACCAATAGAATGTAACATTGGGTGAAAAGGAGACAAAAGGACACTATGGGCATGAAAGAAAAAAGATCTGGGGTGTGGGTGGGGAGGGTATTAGGGACTCTGCGGGAGTCCTAGGGGGATAGATGATACTAAAATCTGGTTTCCTAATTGCTTCTTGATTGTGTCAGTAAAGATGGCAGAAGCCAACTGCTGGGCAAAGAGAAAGGTGGGATTTCCAGGTCCTGGGGGAAGAGAAGGGACACAGGGAGAGAGGAGGTCTTTTCAGTTTGGCTTTGGAATGAGGAGCACTAATGCCATGTAAGGCCTCAGGCACTTAGGATATGTAGCTTCCACTGTGGGCCTGGGCTAAGAAGATTGGCAGGAAATTCTTCACTCAGCATTTGTGTTATCTGGCTAGTTTTAAAATAATGAAACTGTCAAGTGTTTTTATCCTCAGAGCTAAGGTGGACAAGAGGAGAAAGAGAGCAGCTGGGGTGGAAGATAACAGCTTGGAGAAACTAGCAGAAAGGGGCTTCTGAAGGTGGACCACAGTTCCTGGATTCCCCTGGTTGGAAATGGTCTCAATTGAGTTGGAGCTAGAGGAACCCAGAGAGGTTAGAGAGTACAGGCTGCAGCAATGGGCAAGGAGATGGTTTGTTTTAAAATTACATAAATGGGGGAGGGGTGAAGGAGTAGGAGAGGGTAGATGGAAAAATAAGGATCAGAAAAACACACTTTTTTAGCGTATTAAAGTAAGAAGTTATTAGAAGAATTGGGTCATTACAATTACCTAGTCCCAGTGCATTATATTTGAAGGTTCATTTTGTAAAACTACTTAGTATAGACTCCAAATTAGTATAAATGCCCATTGTTCTATGACACAGCCAACATGGTTCTTTCATCCTGCATTATCACCCAGCATTTGTGTTATCTGGCTAGTTTTAAAATAATAGGAAAGGAGACTTTTGAGTGGGCTCTACATCTTTCCATTTGAAGCCAGCCTCCACATAGTAGCACTTAGTAAATGTTTATTGAAAGAGATAGCTACCACAGAAAATCAACACAACACAGTGATTAGATGTGGGCAGATGGAGAAAGAGTCAATGATGTTCCCAACGAGCTGTTAATGTGTGCCATCTCTTAGAGAGAAGGGAAAAACAGAAGAGAATATTTTCAGTGAGAATATTACAATTTCAAGTCTAGACATGTTGACTTTCAGGTTTCTGAGATGTGGAAATAAAAATGTCAAATTTCCTGCTCAGTGATAGAAGGCTTCAGATACAAGATTCATGGGGAATGATTGAAAACATTATTTTCTTTCTTTTATTTTGATTATTTTTCTTTGAGACTGGGTTTTGCTATTCAAGCCCAGGTTGCCCCCAAACTTGTGAATCTTCTTCCTCAGTTTCCAGAGTGCTGCAACTGAGGTGTATACCACCAAATCTATCTGGAATATGTTTTGTGTTCATATTTCTAGCTTTTAAAAGAACCTCTATACAGATCTCCATAGCCTCATAGCATCTCTTATACCACCACAGGACATGGGAAAGGCCCTAGAGGCTTCCAGCATTTAAACATTCCTCTTGGTTGCCATCTAGAACTATATAATAAGAGCCTATTGGTAAAGGTACCACTCATTTTGGATGAAAGCCACAGAGAAATTGATTTGGAAGAGAGGTGGAAACTTTGTTGCTGGCTAGCTTCTGTGTGACAAATGGAGTTGTATAGTTTCCTGGAGAGAAAGATATCAATGATCTTAGACAGTTGTGAATCCTACAATGCTAACCTAGTCATGTTGTGCCCATTGGTACAATGGTTGCACAACTTTAAGGGGAATAAAATCTCTTCTTGAATTGGAGTTGAGGACCATTTTAAAGAAAGGAATGTATGCCTGTTATAGACAAAGGTCTTAGGCCCTACAGGAGAAGTCACTCTTGTTTAGATAAATTGACATGGAGCTAAACAACATTCTAATTATTATATTTATACACATGGACAAGTACATCTCTCTCTATAAGATTTATTATTATATGTAAGTACACTGTAGCTGTCTTCAGACGTGTCAGAAGAGGGCCTCAGGTCTCATTATGGATGGATGGTTGTGAGCTACCATGTGGTTGCTGGGATTTGAACTCAGACCTTCGGAAGAGTAGTCGGTGCTCCTACCTGCTGAGTTATCTCACCAGCCATGTCTTCCAGTCTCAATCAGAGAACCTTCTTTATGAAGTGTTGTAGAGAATGCAGAACTTGTCGCAGCTGAAGGTGCTAAGAATAAGTTACATTTGTGTGCTCATCCTAAAGGATATATTTATGCTACCTCCTCTTAGGCTTGAGGAACATTATGGAAGATTGAACAGAAATAATATAAAAGAAGGATGATAGAGAGAAGGGCTACAAAATAACTTTTCTTGGGTATATCACAACCAGTGCAAACATAATCCAATAGCAACCACAGTTATCTGCACTGGGTCTATACAAGACCAGGACCTTCTATCAATCAATTATGGATTCTGGCTAAATTACTGACTACTTATAGATTCTGGTAATAAACGGTCATTTTCTTCTGCTCTGTACCCACAAGGCTCCAGTAGTACATACTTCCCATACAGATAGTGAGTTTTAAAGCAAAAAACAAAGTACCCCTAAAAGATGTAAGTATAGAAAAGGAACTTTAGGGAGAAGGGAGATTGAGCATAAGCAGAACATATTATATACACATATGAAATTGTCAAATTCAATTATTAAAAAATAAAAATGAAAATATGTACAAAACAAAGGACTTGGCTATTTAATCTTGTGGCTATCTATCCTCATAAGTTACCATAATTCATGATTTCTCCTATTTCACAATGGTTTTAATACCTAAATTTATCTTCTCACTTTATACACAAGCTCTCTGAAGACGTGTCTTATTATTTTGAGCCTTTTAAATAAACTTAAAAATTTAGCCTAAGATTTCTAAGATTATCCATTGAACAAAAGAATATCTTAGCCAAAAAAAAAAAATATCTCTCTTTCTCCCTAGTAGTAGCAGTGTCAGAAGAAGATACAGTGTCTTTCATCCGGTGTGCAATTCTTTTCAGTTGCAGCTTCCTTTAGCTCCTATATAACCATTTCCAGGGATCTCAATGTTTTATGAAGTGCTGAAATTCTATAGGCACAGAGGATGTTTTGTCCTCCCTTATATTACTATGAAGCTTCTTTAAATGTACATAAAACATGTAATATGAATAATGAAATAAAGTGCAACTAGATGTGATTCACTTTGTCCAGAGTCCAGTAGGGCCAAGACAAAGGTAGATTTTGTCATTAATTTTCTTTTTTTTTTTCCTTTTTTTTTTTTTTACATTTTTTAATTTACATTTCAAATGCTATCCTGAGAGTTCCCTATATCCTCCCCCTGCCCCACTCCCCTACCTGAACACTCCCACTTCTTGGCCCTTGCATTCCTCTGTACTGGGGCATATAAAGTTTGCAAGACCAAGGGGCCTCTCTTCCCAATGATGGCTGACTAGGCCATCTTCTGCTACATATGCATCTAGAGACACGAGCTTTGGGGGTAGTGGTTAGTTCATATTGTTGTTCCACCTAAAGGGTTATAGACCCCTTCAGCTCCTTGGGTAATTTCTCTAGCTCCTCCATTGGGGGCCCTATGTTCCATCCTATAGATGACCATCAGCATTCCCTTCTGTATTTGCCAGGCACTGGCATAGCCTTACAAGAGACATCTATCTCAGGGTCCTTTCAGCAAAATCTTGCTGCCATATGCAATAGTGTCTGGGTTTGGTGGCTGATTACTGGATGGATTCCCAGGGTGGAGTAGTCTCTGGATGGTCCATCCTTTCGTCTTAGCTCCAATCTTTGTCTCTGTAACTCCTTTCATGGGTGTTTTGTTCTCTATTCTAAGATGCAATGAAGTATCCATACATTGGTCTTCATTCTTTTTGATTTTCTTGTGTTTTGCAAATTGTATCTTGGGTATTCTAAGTTTCTGGGCTAATATCCACTTATCAGTGAGTGCATATCAAGTGACTTCTTTTGTGATTGGGTTACCTCACTAAGGATGATATCCTCCAGATATATCCATTTGTCCAAGAATTTCATAAATTCATTGTTTTTAGTAGCTGAGTAGTACTCCATTGTGTAAATGTACCACATTTTCTGTATCCATTCCTCTGTTGAGGGACATATGGGTTCTTTTCAGCTTCTGGGACAGACCCCGTTTCTGGCTGCAGAAATCCGGGCACCTTCTCCATCATTAATTTTCTGACCTTGACTAAACTATGTAACATATTTAAACCTTGGAAATTTCACCTATGAATAAGGACACGCTCAACAGATTGTGTTATATGAGAAAAACAACTTACCTATAGTATCTCAGAAATGGAGGAACATCTGATGGCTGTTAGTGCAAAACAAAGGAAAGTGGCAAAGTTGTGTAAATGTCAGCAGCAGAGGCCATTGTAGATCCTATACATTCTCATTATGTATTAAATGTAGTTTCAAGTATTGTGGACATTGGATCTATTGTAAGATTGTATTGAAATTCTGTTAAAAGTGACCCTACCAAATCTCAAATGACTTTATCATGTTATTTGATCTTTAAATATAACCTCTAATTTTGAGTATTAACTGGGGGATCCATTCCACAATGCAGAATCTGCTATTCGTCTTGTTGTAGGGGTTGCCTGCTCTCACAGATGACTCTTAATCCATAGCTCCTGGCTGTAGCTGATTGACTATGAGACTCATCTCCACACTTGCCTCGAGGAACTTGAGTATATTTTCCCAGTACCTGTTAAGAATAGTTGTTATTCTTTAGGCATCTTTCAATGTTGTCATAACATCTAAAGCAGACAGAGAATTTCAAGAAACCCACCGATAAGCTTTTGTTTTGCAGAGGACATGTGTGTTGAAAGGAAAATAGAAATGCCATTACAACCCACCATGGAGGCAAGAGCTTATGTTTATATTTTACTGTTATGTTTTCTAAATTGCCATTTAAAAACTATAAGGTAAAAGTAACACAAAATATAGTAAATCATGTAAATAACTTAAAATTAATAAAACAGATATTTAAAAAATGTAAAACAAGATCCCACCATCTCTTTCTTTTTCAAGATCACAGAGATTTAAAGAACACTCTAGGGATAAGTATTCTATCCTCTTACTCAGAACTAACAGATTACACAGTTCACAAAGATATAATTTTGTTTATTATCTCTTGAGAATTCCAGGAGATTTTTTTTACTGATATCCTGAGTCGAGCTTAGAACCCTACCTCATATATGACAATAGCTCTATCATTCCCACCTTCTTCACATTCTTTCCTTCAAGGACTAGAGCTACCTTGGGTCTCAATGAGGTAATCTGGCATCTTTCCATAACATGGAATCAGAATGGAAAGTGGGAAGAACAGGGGATGGTTTACTGCGGGTGACTTCAGAGAAATCATTTCTAGCCACAGAGCTAGATTGAAAACCTTCTGCTGCAAAAGAAGGGAATCTGAAGTCTTTCTTCTTCAAATTCCCAAATGAATTATATTATATTATATTATATTATATTATATTATATTATATTATATTATATTTCTGTCTTTATATTTGTTTTACAAGACAGGATTTTATATAACTCAGGTTAGTCTTGAACCTCATATGTAGCTATGGATGTACTTGCATTCCTGATCCTCCCTGCCTCTATTTAAATTCTTGGGTTAGATGGGTGCACCTTAAAACCTGACTTTGGCTTTCTATATTTCTATGTTTCAGACAAATGTTTGTAAGATTTTTGAGAACTGATGGCATTCATATATTTGTATACATTGCATACTTCTCTGAACGTTATTATTAAGTATTCTATATCACAAAACCTATGGAAACTTGAAATAGATAGAAGAGAATGGTAGAAATTATTCCTGCTTATAAATTAAATTAAAACTAATTATATATATATGTGTGCTGTAATTTGTGTTTTTTGATCCTTTCTTCTATTATGGAAAAAAAGAGCATTTTTCCCATTTTGATTCTTGTTTGTTTGTTTGTTTGTTTGTTTAAGACAGGGTTTTTCTGTGTAGCCCTGGCTTTCCTGGAACTCACTTGGTAGACCAGGCTGGCCGCAAACTCAGAAATACACCTGCCCCTGCCTCCCAAGTGCTGGGATTAAAGTCATGAATCACCACCACCGGCCCGTTTTGATTCTTATCTCCTTATAGAAAGCTCAAGTCCAAGTGGATCAAGGACCTCCAAATAAAACCAGATACACTGAATCTAATAGAAGAGAAAGTGGGGAAGAACCTGGAACATATGGGCACAGGGAAATATTTTCTGAACACAACACCAATGGCTTATGCTCTAAGATCAACAATTAACAAATGAGATCTCATAAAATTGAAAAGCTTCGGTAAGGCAAAGGACACTGTCAATAAGACAAAACAGCAGCCTATAGATGGGAAAAGATATTTACTAACCCTACATCCCATTGAGGGCTAATATCTAATATATACAAAGAACTCAGGAAGTTAGACTCCAGAGAACTAAATAATTCTATTAAAAATGGGGTACAGAGCGAAACAAAGAATTCTCAACTGAGGAAACTCAAATGGCTGAGAGGTACTTAAAGAAATGTTCAACATCCTTATTTATCAGGGAAATGTTCATACCAACTAAAATGGCTAAGAATAGACATAATTTCAAACTTTATCTTTTAAGACTATTAAAAGACATGTATGGAGAACTTGTGTAGTCACACACATTCCAGCATTCAGGAAGTAGATGCAGGAGGACCAGGAATTCAATGCATTTACTGTTTAGAGAGTAAGTTTGAAACTTAGCTTGGGCTAGCTGTGACCCTATCTTAAACTTCCCTTCTCTTCCAGAGAAGTGAGCATGAGGAAGAATCTCTTCAGTCTCCATTTTGTGTCCTCTGACCCTTTAGTGTCTTAAAAGATGGCTATCTCTGTTTTCCTTCACTTTTGAGATCTGTATATTGTATCTTGTCCTTACCATTTTACTAATACACTCCATAGAGCAAAACTAATGCTCTCCTATTAGTCATATTTGAAGGCTTTTATATTCTTCTGTGTGGAAAGCTTTCGGGGCCACATCTAGGAATTTGGCAGGAATTTGATATCGGGCTGGGCCAATGAAGTAGGCTCAAGGCAAATACAGCCTAGGAGTGTATTGTACTTCTTCTGTCTGAATCATCCTGGTAAACCCCTAAGCATAGTGTAAAGAATGCAGAATACTTTGTCAAACCAGCCACAGTACAAGATTAAGAAGGAAATTAACTAGTGTATGCTGGGTATCAGTACCTGGGGATTAGAGGATCATGAGCTCAAGATCGGCATGAGCTGTATAGTGAGGGCCTGTTTCAAAAAACCAACAAATTTGGATATAGTTCAGTGGTAGATTGCTTGCCTAGTCTGTGCATAGCTCTAGTCTTGGCTTCCAGACTCCTCCCAAGAAATCAAATGAACAAAACCAAAACAATAAAAAACAAAACAAAACAAAACAAAACAAGTGAACAAAGAATCACAAAATAAGAAGCAGGACATAAGTGAAAATATGTAGTTATGTAAATGTAAATGTAAAATGTTAGTAATGTAAATAATTTCAATTTCTTAGTAAATGGCAGATAAGATTTTTTAAAATTCAGCTTTTTGGTACCTGCAAGTACAAGTGGTCTTGCAGTATAAAAAGTAGTGTATTCAAAGTGAAATGTAGTAATGGAGATAGCAACATCATTGGTGATATTTCACAATATAGTTAGTAGGTAGCCCATAGAGTAGATATATTTTCCCATTCACAATGCATACATTGTAGCCTCAAAACATGTATAAAGCCTAAACAGACATTAAGATGGTTGAACAGGCAAATTCATAATGACACATTCAATGATATTCTACCAGAAGTAGTTAACTTCTGGTGTAATACAGAAAGCCTTTGCTGATGATATATAGCAGATCTTTTTGTGTACTATTTTGTAGTATCTTCAGTTGGTTCTTGGGATTCTAACCTGTAGTTGATTGCAGTTATGAAGGACCAAAAACACTTGCAAAACTGATGACCTGCTAAGTTGCATTGGTGAGCAAGAATAGAGCTAGAAAATTATTACCTTTGCATATACTTTCAATAAATTTAAATTAGTATAGACTTTCTGTGCTATAACTTGGCAATGATTTTTTTTAAAAAATCTTGTAACTTTGCATATATTCTTATTCATTAATTATAATTCTAAAAATTTTTGTCAATAATATAATTATGTAAATGTATGTAAATATTCATAAGTTTGCCTACCATGGAGCTATGTGCATGAGAAAATAACAAATATCATGAAGATATGGAGTTGGTTAAAATTTATATCTAGTAGTATGTGGAATTTGCTCAGTTGCTATTTGATAGTTTTAGCAAGTACAGTATGGACTTGACAAGACAATGCTTGATAGATTTAAACATGTTGTCTAACTAAGAATATGGTCTAGACTCAAGCTCTAAGGAGTAATAGACCAGATCAGAAATAAAAGGAGATGTAAGGTTTATGAGCCAGACCTACTGGTATAAGAATTCTAGTATCAGAGAAAAATGTTCAATGTATATTGTATAAGGGAAAAGGTAGAATTACCCAGGAATACATATTATTGGATAAATTATGTTTAAGCTGTAATCTTATTGACATATAGGAAGACATATAAAATATTAGTCTGGATGTTAAAATTAGTTATTTTATTTTCAATTTAAAGCATTTTGTGTTATTATTTTCCATAATGAGTTATATTAATATTACAGTAAAAATAAAAAACTAAGATTTGTATTCTATGACAGGCAAGGTATTAAGGACCCTGAATAGGACAATGAGGGAATGAATAAAGGACAGACACAGACACATGGACAGAAAAGCTGGTATCAGGTGAGCCATGCACTTAGCCAGCAGGAACCCAGAAGCTCAGTCTATGTTACACCTTTGAATTAAGGAAGAGGCTTTATTACATACAGTTAAATAACAAGGGGGTTACATAATCTTGGTAGTAGGTCTTTAAAGGTGTACATTTTCAGGTTGCAGTCAGCCAGGAGGAAGAAATTGTGACCAATACTTTCAGGACACCCTGCCCACATTTCCACAAAGATTAAGGGAAGGCTTTACCATACATACCCTTGGGGTTCTTGACATGGCCATGCTCATCCCATGACAACAATACACATTCACTCAGTACTTCATCCCCTTTGTATGTTTGAACTTCATATTTAAACTTCAACATTTGAGACACTACAGACTCTGAATCAATTTCTCTCTTAACTTCTTCATGTGTTCAGGGCTTCCTTCATTGCACACATTAGAATTTGACATTTGCTAGGGTAATCTGTGTATGTACATATTTCTCGATATGACTGGAATTTCTGGAGGGCAGTGATTCATGTTACTCAACACGAGTAGATTTCTTTTAATAGATCCTGTGACCTATTTTGTTGAGTTGAACTGAATTAACTCTTGGAACACACTTTCATCTAATTTCAGCAGCAATAAATCCATATAGCCTGTGCTCAAGTACTGGCTCAGTAATTGGAAACTGAATGCAGGGGGTGATAAAATATTGAGGCTTCATTGAATTCCATCCTCATGTTAGTCTTTCTTCAATGACTTTCACTCTGTGCAAGCAAAGGTAGATATTTTACTTCTGCTAGAGTTTGATAAGATGGATATTTTCACTAAGGTAGAAGACTTAAGTGGTAATTTTCCAATTTTTCTGTCGCAAAGGAAGCATTCATCTTTTCAAAGGCCCTTGAAGTTGGCAGATATGGATGATTTTCAACTCTGAACTTCATAGCTATGACGTGTCATTGTTGAGAAAAAATGAACTAGAAATAACTGCTTCTATAGACAAAATATTCAGTGGTTCAGAAAAGCAGTTCCCTAACCGCCTATCTTTGTCTATCTCTTCAGGAGTAATTTGTGATAGAAGAGATGTGAAAGAAAAGTAATATTATGGCAGCAGGGAGAAGGTAGTGAGAATTTGGGGACATTCATGATAGAATAGAGAATCCGAGACAGTAGCCTGAACCTTCAAAAGAGCCTGGAGTTGAAGGTAGATGTATCATTATGTCCAGGAGAGTGAAGCTAAATACTCTCATCAGTGATTTTTTTTCTTTATTTCACAAATTGCTATTCAAAGTTCCTTTATTCCTTGCCTTGATTAACATTGATGATTACCGGACCAGTTAAGGGAGAAAATGTACCTTAATAATGATCTTCAAAGAATAAAATCACATCCCTTTCTAGGTAAACAACTTCAGAGTTAAACAATGCTTGCTTTAAACAGCAAATAATATATTATATGTACATATAAATGTATATATAAAATCTAATAGAAAGTTGAATCCCATGCCCCTTTATTCCATGTTTCATAGGTGGAATATTGTTGATCTCAGTTCTCAGTATTATAAAATTCCTTGTATATGGCTGCTGGCACCAGTACCAGAATTGTAATTACTATTGAATGTCAATAGGAGATTTAGATGCCTCTAGTCCTTTTTCCTACTCTGGGTTGTTCAGGTAATCATTTGGATGACAGCCACATGAAATAGGATGACTTAAATTTATTCAAATATAGCACCAACAAAATTAATGAGTTATCCCAGTTTCTTTTCACCATAATAAATCTTACACTTTCTTGTCCATTATATGCAATCCTGTCCATTATTTTGTTGAACGTTATTTCCAAGTCTTTAGGCAAGAAATAAGAGATAATCTTGCTAGAAAATATTTGATCAAATCAACTACACAAAAATCATCATCTACATAAGAAAACTGAAGGTCTGAGGATTTTAAGTGATTGAAGGAGCTAAGAGAGAGCACAAGGTTCCTGGCCTATGGCCTTTGGCTTTTAGCAACTGCTTATTACATCATTTTGTTCTGTCTCTCCTGATGAACAAGTTTTTCAGTTAGAGGCACTTATTCCTTAGGGCTTAAGTTTCTTTTGCTCTAAGTGTAATTCATTAAACTGTCTTGACTCATGACTATCTGTTCCTAGCTGGTAAGACAAGTAAAACAGTCGAAAGCACATGCTTAGAAGTTTCCTTAAATGCAAATTTGATAAAGTAAATATTTGCTGAATACATTAAGGAACAATTTGAACTTATGACTTTGTGTGTGTGTGTGTTTGACTTTTAAAATTTTACTTATCTAGTATTTGTTTTTACTCTACTTTACAAATGGATTAGTATTTATCAGACTAGAAATAGAGACCACAGACAGACTGAGAATCTCTGCTCCATGTGGGGAACTGATGTCACCAATCACTGATAGGAACATTGACAGAATAACTTGCTTACAATCATACAAAAGCAATTAATAGGAGTGAAATTGAGCCATATTATAGTTGAAGCTGGATGTCTCAAGTGGGTATTTTATTGAAACTAAAGTAGGGAAATCTCCCAAGCACAGGCACAAGTGCATGGTGCTACTAATTAATCCTTTCACCAAGGTTTTTAAGAATTAGAATTTTTTTTTTTACTAAGATCAAGAAATCTTTCAGGAATTCATAGCACATAGGACAATTATTAAATACATCACTCTTACATATTTTTCACCATACTTTTAAAATGTAGTTCTAAATATATGATCCTGTGTCTTAATTTAAATTTTCTAAGAATGTATCTCCATTCAGACTAGCAAGCTGCATTCTAGTACCCAGTCAAATGTCATCATCATAGTGTAAAGACTAATTCAATTCTCTAGGGTTTCTTTCACCTGTAGATGAAGCAATAATAATTACTTTCCATTACCCAATTCTCTCTCTCTCTCTCTCTCTCTCTCTCTCACACACACACACACACACACAATTCCCAAGTATATCTGAATACACTATCAACCACAGCTAAATATTTCTGAAGATTTCTTCCAGGTTTGATAATGATAACTACCCTATCAGCAGAACATCCTTTTATTAGCTCATATAGTACAATAAAGGCTTACTCCTAGAAACATCATCAAACATAGCTTAAATACACATAACAAAGCTGAGCAGTGTGTAACAGCTCTTCAGAAGGCTATACATAGTTCTAAATACCAACTGAGGTATTTAGAGTACTGGCTGCCCCAGTCAGGGTGTCAAGCCTTGATGTAATATACAGATTTGATATGGAGGCTGATGGTCTTTCTTTCACTGTGAATGCCATATCTACTTTATTATTATTATTATTATTATTATTATTATTATTATTATTATTATTACTATGTGTTCATTTTACATCCCATTCACTGCTCCCCTCCTGGTCACTTTTTCCACAATCCTTTCTCCTCTCCATTCCCCTTTTCCTCTGAGCAATTGGGGTGGCCCACTGGGTATCCTCCAACCTTGGGATATCAAGTGTCTGTGAGTCTAGATACATCCTCTCCCACTGAGGCCAGACAAGACAGCCCAGCTAGAAGAACCAACAACAGCTTTTGGGATAGTGACCACTCCAGTTATTTGGGACCCATATGAAGACCAAACAACATATCTGATGCATATGTGTGGGGAGGCCTGAGTCCAGCCAATATATGTTCTTTGGCTGGTGGTTTAGTCTCTGAGAGGCCCAAGGGTTCAGGGTGGTTGATTCTGTTGGTCTTTCTGTGGAGTTCCTAGGGGCCCCAATCCTTCCTCCCATTCTTCCATCCACTGTATGGCTGTGGGTATATGCATCTGTCTGAGTCAGCTTCTGGGTGGACCCTCTCAGAGGGCAGCCATGCTAATCTCCTGTCTGCAAGCATAACAGAGTACCATTATTAGTTTCAGAGATTGGTGCTTGCCTATGGGATGGATATCAAGTAGGGCCAGTTACTGGTTGACCTTTTGCTCAGTTTGTGCTCCATCTCCCTTCCCTGCATTTCTTGTAGATAGTATAAATTTTGGGTTGAAAGTTTTTTGTGGGTGGGATTGTGTCCTTATTGCTCCATTGGCGTTCCTGCCTGGATAAACAGGGTGGCCTCTTCAGGTTCCATATCCCCAGTGCTGTGAGTCATAGCTAAGAACACAGTCATTTATTCTTGGGTACCTCCCTTATGCCCTATATTATTTTAAACAAACCTCCAACAACAATTTCTCAGTCAAGTTGATTCTGAAATTTTCATTGTCTGTGCACTGATGAGTCTGTGCATATATTTCATTAGTTTTCAAACTTCATAGATTTTTCTTAAATTTATATATATTTTCCTGTCAGAACTTCCCAATGAACAAGGCTATAACTGTACTATGTATACATTTGTATTCTCAGCACCTGGTATGTAATGATAACTTTATCATGTTTGCTGGAAAAATGAATATATATCTGATTTACTCCAGTTCTTATGAGTTATAAAACTCCACATTTGGACCCGACTAATCATATTTGCTCATTAATTATATATTGTACATGTGACTATAGTACATGTATCGGCCCACCAGCAAGCTTAAAGGGTTTTCTTTTTTTTGCAAGTATCTGTGATAGCAACCAAAAGTACAAAAAGAAGCTATAATCAAGAATGAAACTCATTTAAACTATTCAAGAAGGGACTAAGATCTATGATATATAAAAGATAGTCACATATGATACTTGTCTACAAACATCTTACAGTTCAGTAGTGGAGATAAAAAAAGCCATGTGTGTGCATTTCTTCAAAGAAAAGGCAGTCATTTTCTTACTTTATCTAAAAGTTAATGTGCTTTTTTTTTTTTTTTTTGGCAGGGTTTCTCTGTATTTGTGTCATTCATCTTGTTACTTAAAACTGTAGGCATGCACCATTCTGGTCAGAGCCAACTCCAGGTCACCTTGGGCACAAACTTGGCAGATGGCCCCATGATCCCTAGAGGACTCTCCACACAATCTAAGGATCACTGGTGAGTGGAACACAACATTGGTTCCAATCCAATTGTGATGGGCCTGTGAGAGCAGGAGCAAGGACACAGGAGACCTGCCTGACCAGCAACTCGGGTTCCTTCTGATCAGGACTGGTATACATTGGTTTCAAACACACCAGACAGCCCCACACTCCTCAGAAGAGACACCACTTCCAGGCACTGTAACACTCCCAGGATCTTAGAATTCCATGATCTCAGGATAACAGGAACTTGGTCACACCAGGATCTCAGGGTCTCAGAGGAAGCGTGATGGCCAAGAACTCTGACACAACCAGAATCTCAGGTTCACAGGAACCTGGAATCACAGGATCACAGAGAAAGCTGGAATCTGAGGAATCCAGAATGAACCGGGATTATAGGAAGGATAGGCTCCAATCAGATATATTGAGGGAAGCAAGAACTTGAGATAATCAGATGGTAGGAGGCAAGCATAATAACAGAAGCAACAGTTGAGAATTCTTTGTTTAGCTCTGTACCACAATTTTTAATGGGGTTATTCGTTTTTCTGGAGTCCAGCTTTTTTTAGCTCTTTGTAGATATTAGATATTAGTCCCCTATCAGATTTCGGATTGGTAAAAATCCTTTCCCAATCTGTTGGTGGCCTTTTTGTCTTGCTGACTGTGTCTTTTGCTTTACAGCAGCTTTGCAATTTAAGAAGGTCCCATTTGTCAATTCTTGGCCATTGCTGTTCTGTTTAGGAATCTTTCTCCTGTGCCCATATCTTCGAGGGTTTTCCCCACTTTCTCCTCTATAAATTTCAGTGTTTCTGGTTTTATGTGGAGGTCTTTAATCCACTTAGACTTAAGCTTTGTTCAAGGAGATAAGAATGGATCAATTCGAATTCTTTTTTTTTATTAGATATTTTCTTAATTTACATTTAAAATGCTATTCCGAAAGTCCCCTCCCCCCTCCCCCTTCCCTGCTCCCCTACCCACCCACTCCCACTTCTTGGCCCTGGCATTCCCCTGTATTGGGGCATATAAAGATTGCATTACCAAGGGGCCTCTCCTCCCAATGATGGCTGACTAGGCCATCTTTTGTTACATATGAGTTCTGGGGGTTCTCTTTAGTTCATATTGTTGTTCCTCTTCTAGGGTTGCAGACCCCTTCAGCTCCTGGGGTTCTATCTCTAGCTTCTCCAATGTGGGTCCCGTGCTCCCACTTATGGATGGCTGTGAGCATCCACTTCTGTGGGAGTCAGCTATATCAGTGTCCCTTCAGTAAACACTTGCTGTCCTATGCAATAGTGTCTGAGTTTAGTGACTGCTTATGGGATGGATCCCTGGTGGGTTAGTCTCTGTATGGTCCATCTTTTCATCTTAGCTCTAAACTTTGTCTCTGTAACTCCTTTCATGGGTATTTTGTTTCTTATTCAAAGGAGGAATGAAGTATCCACACGTTGGTCTTCCTTCTTGACTTTCATGTGTTTTGCAGATTGTATCTTGGGTGTTTTAAGTATCTGGGCTAATATCCATTTATCAGTGAGCACATATCCAATGACTTCTTTTGTGATTGGGTTACCTCACTAAGGATTATGTCCTCCAGATTCATCCATTTGCCCAAGAATTTCATAAATTCATTTTTTTAATAGCAGAATAGTACTCCATCATGTAAATGTACCATATTTTCTGTATCCATTCCTCTGTTGAGGGACATCTGGGCTCTTTCCAGCTTCTGGATATTATAAATAAGGCTGCTATGAACATAGTGGAGCATGTGTCCTTTTTACCAGTTGGAACATCTTCTGGGTATATGCCCAGGAGAGGTATTGCTGGATCCTCTGGTAGTACTATGTCCAATTTTCTGAGATAATGCCAGACTGACTTCCAGAGTGGTTGTACAAGCTTGCAATCCCACCAGCAATGGAGGAGTGTTCCTCTTTCTCCACATCCTTACCAGCATCTGCTGTCCCCTGAATTTTTGATCTTAGCCATTCTGATTGGTGTGAGGTGGAATCTCATTGTTGTTTTGATTTGTATTTCCCTGATTGCGGCGCGCCTCCCTGCCTCCTCCGTCGAGCAGCAAGAAAGACACACCACCACCGGGATCTTCTCATTCAGCTTTATTCTGGAGCGCCTTGCTTGTAGTTCCCAGGAACCCAGAACAGCAGCAGAGCTGCTGCTTTTATACACTCCCAGGGAAGGGGAAGGGGTGTCATAGTGGTTGCTGATTGGTGCACCAAGCCATGCCTCATTTGCATGTGGCCCATTCATTGGTGCCACAAGCCACAGCCATTAGCATATTTTTCCTACATTGGTACTACAAGCAGTGCCTCATTAGCATATTTTCCCTTCGGGAGGGGCTACTGCCTCAGGAGGCCTGAGGAGAGAGCTGCGCATGCACACTAGGCTCTCCTCCCTGGCAGCCTGCCGGCCCTGCGCCATCTTGTAATGGGGCAGAGCCGCAGGCTCCCGGAGCCGCAGGCCTTCCCGGAGCCGCACGGCCTTCCCGGAGCTCGGGCGGCCTTCCCGGAGCTCGGGCGGCTTCGCCGGTCAGGGCTCGGGTGGCTTCACCGGTCAGGGCTCGGGCAGCTTCGCAGCGGTCGGGGCTCGGGCGGCGGCTCTCGCCGCGGTCGGGGCTCGGGCGGCGGCGGCTCTCGCTGCGGGCCTCGGTCGGGGCCCGGGCGGCGGCTCCCTACACCTGATGATTAAGGAGGTTGAACATTTTTTCAGATGTTTCTCAGCCATTCGGATTTCCTCAATTGAGAATTCTTTGTTTAGCTCTGTACCCCATTTTTAATGGGGTTATTCATTTTTCTGGAGTCTAGCTTCTTTAACTCTTTGTAGATGTTGGATATTAGTCCCCTATCAGATTTAGGATTGGTAAAAATCCTTTCCCAATCCGTTGGTGGCCTTTTTGTCTTCTTGACTGTGTCTTTTGCCTTACAGAAGCTTTGCAATTTCATAAGGTACCATTTGTCAATTCTTGATCTGACCGCACAGGCACAGGCTATTGCTGTTCTGTTTAGGAATCTTTCTCCTGTGCCCATATCTTCGAGGGTTTTCCCCACTTTTTCCTCTATAAATTTCAGTGTCTCTGGTTTTTTGTGGAGGTCTTTGATCCACTTAGACTTAAGCTTTGTACAAGGGGATAAGAATGGGTCAATTCCCATTCTTCTACATGATAACTGCCAGTTGTGCCAGTACCATTTGTTGAAAGTGCTGTCCTTTTTCCACTGGATGATTTTAGTTCCCTTGTCAAAGATCAAGTGACTATAGGTGTGTGGATTCATTTCTGGGTCTTCCATTCTATTCCTTTGATCTATCTGTCTGTTGCTGTACCAGTACCACACAGTTTTTATCACAATTGTTCTGTAGTACAGCTTAATATCAGGCATGGTGATTCCCCCAGAGGTTCTTTTATTGATGAGAATAGTTTTTGCTGTCCTAGGTTTTTTATTATTCCAGATGAATTTGCAAATTGCCCTTTCTATCTCAGTGAAGAAGTGAGTTGGAATTTTGATGGGGATTGCGCAACTGAGGAATTCCGAATGGCTGAGAAACATCTGAAAAAAATGTTCAACATCCTTAATCATCAGGGAAATGCAAATAAAAACAAACCTGAGATTCCACCTCACACCAGTCAGAATGGCTATGATCAAAAATTCAGCTGACAGCAGACGCTGGCAAGGATATGGAGAAAGAGGAACACTCCTCCATTTCTGGTGGGATTGAAAGCTTGTACAACCACTCTGGAAGTCAGTCTGGCATTTTCTCAGAAAATTGGACATAGTACTACCGAAAGATCCTGCAATACCTCTCCTGGGCATATACCCAGAAGATGTTCCAACTGGTCAAAAGGACACATCTTCCACTTTGTTCATAGCAGCCTTATTTATAATATCCAGAAGCTGGAAAGAGCCCAGATGTCCTTCAACAGAGGAATGGATACATAAAATGTACATTTACATAATAGAGTACTATTCTGCTATTAAAAATGAATTTACGAAATTCTTGAGCAAATGGATGTATCTGGAGGATATAATCCTTAGTGAGGTAACCCAATCACAAAAGAAGTCATTGGATATGCGCTCACTGATAAATGGATATTTGCCCAGAAACTTAGAATACCCAAGATACAATTTGCAAAATACAAGAACATCAAGAAGGAAGACCAGAGTGTGGATACTCATTCCTCCTTTGAACAGGAAACAAAATACCTATGAAAGGAGTTATAGAGACATAGTTTAGAGCTAAGATGAAAGGATGGACCATACAGAGACTACCCCACCAGGGAGGATCCATCCCATAATCAGTCACTAAACTCAGACACTATTGCATATGACAGCAAGTGTCTACTTAAGGGACCCTTATATAGCTGTCTTGTACAGAAGTGGATGCTCACAGTCATCTATATGAGGGGACACAGGGCCCAAAATGGAGAAGCTAGAGATAGAACCCCAGGAGCTGAAGGGGTCTGCAACCCTAGAAGAACAAAAATATGAACTAACCAGAACCCCCAGAACTCATGTCTCTAGCTCCACATGTAACAGAAGATGGCCTAGTCAGCCATCATTGGGAGGAGAGGCCCCTTGGTATTGCAATCTTTATATACCCCAATACAGGGTAACACCAGGGCCAAGAAGTGGGAGTGGTGGGCAGGGAACAGGGTAGGGGGAGGGGGGAGGGAAATTTCAGGATAGCATTTGAAATGTAAATTAAGAAACTATCTAATAAAACTATTTTAAAAAAAGAAGAACAGAAGCAACAGAAACCAAGGTTACATGGCATCATCAGAACCAAATTCTCTCACCATAGCAAGTCCTGGATACATCATCACACTAGAAAAGCAAGGTATGGATCTAAAGTCACTTATCATGATGATGATGGAGGACTTTAAGTAGGAAATACAGGAAAACACAGATAAACAGCTAGAAGGCCTTAAAGAAGAAAAACAAAAATCCCTTAAAGAGTTATAGGAAAACAATATCAAACTGGTAAAAGAATTTAACAAAATCATCCAGGATCTAAAAATGGAAGTAGAAACAAGAAAGAAATCACAAAGGGAGACAACTATGGACATAAAAATCTAGGAAAGAAATCAGGAACCATAGATGTGAGCATTAGCAACAGAATACAAGAGATGGAAGAGAGAATCTCAGGTGCAGAAGATTCCATAGAAAACATGGGCACAACAATCAAATGCAAAATGCTAAAATATCCTAACCCCAAATATCCAGGAAATCAAGGACACAATGAGAAGAACAAACCTACATATAGCAGGTATAAATGAGAATGAAGGTTTTCCACTTAAAGGGCCAGTAAATATCTTCAAGAAAATTATAGAAGAAAACTTCCCAAACCTAAAGAAAGAGATGCCCATGAACATACAAGAGGCCTACAGAAATCCAAATAGACTGGACCAGAAAAGAAATTCCTCCTGACACATAATAATCAGGACAAAAAAGCATTAAATAAGGATAGAATATTAAAAGCAGTAAGGGAAAAAAGGTCAAGTAACATATAAAGGCAAGCCTATTAGAATTACACTAGACTTCTCACCAGAGACTATGATATCCAGAAGATCCTGGACAGAGGTTATACAGACCCTAAGAAAACACAAATGCCAGCCTAGGCTACTATACCCAGCAAAACTCTTAATTACCCATAGGTGGAGAAACCAAAGTATTTCATGACAAAACAAAATTCACACAATATCTTTCCACAAATCCATACATTCAAAGTGTAATATAGGGAAAACATCCACACAAGGAGAGAAATGATGCCCGAGGAAAAGCAAGAAAGTAATCCTTCAACAAACCTAAAGGAAGATAGCTGCAAGAACAGAATCCCAACTCTAACCACAAAAATTACTGAAAGTAACAATGACTTCTCCGTAATATCTCTTAATATCAATGGACTCAATTCCTCAATAAAAAGACATAGACTAACAGCCTGGCCTCATAACAGGACCCAACATTTTGCTGCATATGGGAAACCCACCTCAGGGACAAAGACAGATACTACCTCAGAGTAAAAGGCTGGAAAACAATTTTCCAAGAAAATGGTCTGAAGAAATAAGCTGGAGTAGCCATTCTAATATTGAATAAAATCGACTTCTAACCAAAAATTATCAAAAAAGACAGGGGGGGGCTCACTTCATACTCATCAAATGTAAAATTTTCCAAGATGAACTCTCAATTCTGAATATCTATGCTTCAAATGCAAGGTATCAACATTCATTAAGGAAACTTTAGTAAAGCTCAAAGCACATATTGTACCACACAAAATAATAGTGGAAGACTTCAACACCCTACTCTCATAAATGGAGAGATCCTAGAAACAGAAAGTAAACAGAGACACACTGAAATGAACTAAAGTTATGAAACAATGGATTTAACAGATATCTATATAACATTTTATCATAAACAAAAAGATATACCTTCTTCTCAGCACCTCATGGTATCTTCTCCAAAACTGACCATATAATTGGTCACAAAACAGGCCTCAACAGATACAAAAGTATTGAAATAATCCCATGCATGCTATTAGATCACCACAGAATAAGGATGGTCTTCAATAACAACATAAATACTTGAAAGGTCACATACACATGGAAGCCGAACAACACTCTATTCATTGCTAATTTGGTCAAGGAAGAAATAAAGAAAGAAATTAAAGACTTTTTAGAGTTTAATGAAAATGAATCCACAATATACCCAAACTTATGGGACACAATGAAAGCAGTCCTAAGAGGAAAACTCATAGCTCTGAATGCCTCCAAAAAGTATCTGGAAAGAGCATACATGAGCAGCTTGACAGAACACTTAAAAACTCTAGAACAAAAGGAAGCAAATTCAACCAAGAGGAGTAGATGGCAATAAATCATCAAACTCAGGGTTGAAATCAACCAAGTGGAAACAAAAAGAACTATACAAAGAATCAACCAAAACAGGAACTTTTTCTTTCATTCTTTCATTCTTTCTTTCTTTTGTTTTTTCTTTTTTTTCTTTTTTTTTTTTTTAGAAAATCAAGAAGATAGATAAACTCTTAGCCAGACTAACTAGAGGGCACAGGAACAGAATCCTAATTAACAAAATCAGAAATGAAAAGCGAGTCATAACAAGAGAACCTGAGGAAACCCAAAGCATCATTAGATCCTACTACAAAAGCCTATACTCAACAAAACTGTAAAACCTGGATGAAATTGATAATTTTCAAACAGATATCAGGTACCAAAGTTAAATCTAGATCAGATTAATTATATAATCAGCCCCATATCCCCTAAAGAAATGGAGGCAGTCATTAATCGTCTCTTATCCAAAAGAAGCCTAGGACCAGATGGGTTTAGTGCAGAGTTCTATCAGACTTTCAAAGAAGACCTAATTCCAACTCTCCTCAAACCATTTCACAAAATAGAAATAGAAGGAACTCTACCCAATTCATTCTATGAAGCCACAATTACTCTGATACCTGGAAAACACAAAGAAAAAACAAAGAAAGAGAACTTCAGACCAATTTCCCAGAAGATGGAAAGATCTCCCGTGCTCATGGATTGGCAGGATTAATATAGTCATAATGGATATCCTGCTGAAAGCAATCTACAGGTTCAATGCAATCCCCATCAAAATTCCAACTTAATTCTTCAATGAGTTAGAAAGGGCAATTTGAAAATTCATCTGGAATAACAAAAAACCTAGGATAGCAAAAACTATTCTCAACAATAAAGAACCTCTGGTGGAATCACCATGTTAGACCTGAAGCTGTACTACAGAGCAATTGTGATAAAATCTGCAGGGTGCTGGTACAGTGACAGACAGGTAGACCATTGGAATAGAATTGAAAATCCAGCCCTTCCAGTCCAGTCTGCCCTGCACCATCTCAGGGCTCAGGCACAGGCACTGTGCACCCTCCCCAGGCCCCTTCGTGACTCCCCAGGCTATCTTGGGACCACAGGTGAGCAGTGGAACACAGCATCTCTTCCAGCCCAATCGAGTGGGACTTGAGACACCAGCAGGGAGATTGATAAAGGCCCAGGGCAGGACAGCCGCTCCCTTCCGGTCCAGTCTGGTCTGGTCTGCCCTGCATCTAGCTCAGGGCTCAGGCACAGGCACTGTGCACCCTCCCCAGGCCCCTTTGGGACTCCCTAAGCTATCTTGGGATCACAGGTGAGCAGTGGAACACAGCATCTGTTCCAATCCAATCTCTTGGAACTCAAGACTGCAGCAGTAGAGATAAATAAAGGGACAGGGCAGCGGGTCCCTTCTGGTCTGCACCAATGCCAGGTCTCCTCCTGCAGAGATGGCAGGAGGCAAGCTTAGGAACAGAAGCAACAGAAACCAAGGGTACTTGGCATCACCAGATCCAAACTCACCTACCACGTCAAGTCCGAGATACAACAGCACACCGGAAAAGCAGGACATGGATATAAAGTCACTCGTCATGATGATGATGGAGGACTATAAGAAGAAAATACAGGAAAACACAGATAAACAACTTAGAGAGTTATAGGAAAACAATACCAAACAGGTGATGGAATGGAACAAAGCCATTCAGGACCTAAAAATGGAAGTAGAAACAATTAAAAAAAAACCAAAAGGAGATAACCCTGGAGATAGAAACCATAGGAAAAAAATCAGGAACTATAGATATGAGCATTAGCAACAAAATACAAGAGATAGAAGAGAGAATCTCAGGCACAGAAGATTCTATAGGGAGCATAGACACGACAATCAAAGAAAATGCTAAATGCCAAAAGATCCTAAAGCAAAATATCCAGGAAATCCAGGACACAATGAGAAGACCAAACTTAAGGAAAATAGGAGTAGATGAGAAGGAAGACTCTCAAACTAAAGGGCCAGCAAATATCTTCAACAAAATTATAGAAGAAAGCTTTCCATACCTAAAGAATAAGATACCCATAAACATACAAGAAGCCTACAGAACTCCAAATAGGCTGGACCAGAAAAGAAATTCCTCCCAACACATAATAATCAGAACAACAAACACACTAAATAAAGACAGAATATTAAAAGCAGTAAGGGAAAAAGGTCAAGTAACATATAAAGGCAGGCCCATTAGAATTACTCCAGACTTCTCACCAGAGACTATGAAAGCCAGAAGATCATGGACAGAGATTATACAGACACCAAGAGAACACAAATGCTAGCCCAGGCTACTATACCCAGCAAAACTCTCNTTTAGTGCAGAGTTCTATCAGACCTTCAAAGAAGACCTAGTTCCAGTTCTTCTCAAACTATTCAACAAAATAGAATCTGAAGGTACACTACCCAATTCATTCTATGAAGCCACAATTACTCTGATACCTAAACCACATAAAGACACAACAAAGATAGAGAACTTCAGACCAATTTCCCTTATGAATATCGACGCAAAAACACTCAACAAAATTCTCGCCAACCGAATCCAAGAACACATCAAAATGATCATCCATCATGACCAAGTAGGCTTCATCCCAGGAATGCAAGGATGGTTTAATATACGGAAATCCATCAACATAATACACTATATAAACAAACTCAAAGATAAAAACCACATGATGATCTCCTTAGATGCTGAGAAAGGTTTTGAGAAAATCCAACACCCATTCATGACAAAGGTCTTGGAAAGATCAGGAATTCAAGGCCCATACCTCAACATGATAAAAGCAATCTACAGCAAACCAATGGCCAACATCAAAATAAATGGAGAGAAATTGGAAGCAATCCCACTAAAATCAGGGACTAGACAAGGCTACCCACTTTCTTCCTACTATTCAAAATAGTACTTGAAGTTCTAGCCAGAGCAGTTCGACAACAGAAGGAGGTCAAGGGGATACAAATTGGAAAGGAAGAACTCAAATTATCACTATTTGCAGATGATATGATAGTATATATAAGTGACCCCAAAAACACCAGAGAACTCCTAAACCTGATAAACAGCTTCAGTGCAGTAGCTGGATATAGAATTAATTCAAACAAATCGATGGCCTTTGTCTATACAAAGGATAAATGGACTGAGAAAGAGATCAGGGAAACAACACCCTTCACAAAAGTCACTAACAATATAAAATATCTTGGTGTGACTCTTACGAAAGAAGTGAAAGATTTGTATGACAAGAACTTCAAGTCTCTGAAGAAAGAAATTGAGGAAGATCTCAGAAGATGGAAGGATCTCCCATGCTCATGGATTGGCAGAATCAATATAGTAAAAATGGTTATCACGCTATCTACAGATTCAATGCACTCTCCATAAAAATTCCAACTCAATTCTTCAAGGATCTAGAAAAGACAATTAGCAAGTTCATCTGGAATAACAAAAAACCTAAACTAGCAAAACCACTTCTCAACAATAAAAGAACCTCTGGTGGAATCACCATGCCTTACCTCAAGCTGTACTACAGAGCAATCGTAATAAAAACTGCATGGTACCTGTACAGCAACAGACAGGTAGATCAATGGAATAGGATCGAAGACCCAGAAATGAATCCACACACCTATGTTCACCTGATTTTTGACAAGGGAGCTAAAACTATCCAGTGGAACAAAGAGAGTATTTTCAATGAATGGTGCTGGCACAACTGGCAGCTATCATGTAGAAGACTGAGAATTGATCCATTCTTATCTCCTTGTACTAAGGTCAAGTGGTTTAAGGATCTCCACATAAAACCAGAGACACTGAAACTTATAGAGGAGAAAGTGGGGAAAACCCTCGAAGATATGGGCACTGGGGAAAAATTCCTGAACAGAACAGCAAAGGCTTGTGCTGTAAGATCAAGAATTGACAAATCGGACCTCATAAAGTTGCAAAGCTTCTGTAAGGCAAAGGTACTGTCAACAAGACAAAAGGGCCACCAACAGATTGGGAAAGAATCTTTACCAATCCTAAATCAGATAGAGGGCTGATATCCAATATATATAAAGACCTTAAGAAAGTGGACACCAGAAAATCAAATATCCCAATTAAAAAGTGGGGCACAGAGTTAAACAAAGAATTCTCAACTGAGGAATACCGAATGGCTGAGAAGCACATGAACAAAATGTTCAACATCCTTAATCATCAGGGAAATGAGATTCCACCTCACACCAGTAAGAATGGCTAAGATCAAAAATTCAGGTGACAACAGATGCTGGTGTGGATGTGGAGAAAGGGGAACACTCCTCCATTGTTGGTGGGAATGCAAGCTGGTTAAACCACTCTGGAAATCAGTCTGGCAGTTCCTCAGAAAATTGGACATAGTACTACTGGAAGATCCTGCAATACCTCTACTGGCCATATATCCAGAAGATATTCCATCTGGTAATAAGGACACATGTTCCACTATGTTCATAGCAGCCTTATTCATAATAGCCAGAAACTGGAAAGAACCCAGATGTCCCTCAACAGAGGAATGGATACAAAAATTTGATACATTTAAACAATGGAGTACTACTCAGCTATTAGAAACAATGAATATATGAAATTCCTAGGCAAATGGATGCATCTGGAGGGCATCATCTTGAGTGAGGTAACCCAATCACAAAAGAACTCACATAACATGTACTCACTGATATGTGGATATTAGCCCAGAATCTTAGACTACCCAAGATACAATTTACTAAACACATGAAACTCAAGAAGAATGAAGATCAAAATGTGGACACTTCACCCCTTCCTAGAATTAAGAACAAAGCACACATTGAAGGAGTTACGGAGATCATGTGTGAAGGTGAATCAAAAGGATGGACCAACCAGTAACTGCGGCTGCCGGGGATCCATCCCATAATCAGCCACCAAACATAGACATGATTGCATATGCCAGCAAGATAGTGCTGAAAGGGCCTATATAGCTGTCTCATGGGAGACTATACCAGTGCTTGGCAAACAGGGAAGTGGATGCGCACAGTCAGCTATTAGATGGAACACAGGACTCCCAAGGAAGGAGCTAGAGAAAGTACCCAAGGAGCTGAAGGGGTCTTCAACCCCATAGGTGGGAGAATAACATGAACTAACTAGTACCCCCTGAGCCCATGTCTGTAGCCTCATATATAGAAGAAGATGGCCTAGTTGGCCATTATTGGGAAGAGAGGCCTCTTGGTCACACAGACTTTTTATGCCCCAGTACAGGGGAACGCCAGGGCCAAGATGTGGGGGTGGGTGTTTAGGGGAGCAGGGCGGGGATGGGGGAGGGTATAGGGAACTTTCTGGATAACACTTGAAATGTAAATGAAGAAAATATCTAATAAAAATTGGAAAAAAAATAATTGAAGATCCAGAAATGAATCCACACACCTATGGTTACTTGATCTTTGACAAGGGAGCTAAAACCATGCAGTGGCAAAAAGATAGCATTTTCAACAAATGGTGCTGGCACAACTGGTGGTTATCATGTAGAAGAATGTGAATTGATCCATTCTTATCTCCTTGTAAAAAGCTCAAGTCTAAGTGGATCAAAGAACTCCACATAATTGCAGAGACAATGAAATTTTGAGAGGAGAAATTGTGGGAAAGCCTCCAAAGTATGGGCACAGGGGAAAAATTCCTGAGCAGAACAGCAATGGTTTATTCTGTAAGGTCAAGAATTGACAAATGTAAAGCTTTTAAATTGCATTTAAAATTGCAAAGTTTCTATAAGGCAAAAGACACTGTCAATAAGACAAAAAGGCCACCAACCGATTGTGAAAGGATCTTTACTAATCCTAAATCTGATAGGGGACTAATATCCAATATATATAAAAAAAAGCTCAAGAAGCTGGACTCTAGAAAATCAAATAACCCTATTAAAAATGGGGTACAGAGCTAAACAAAAATTCCCTTTTTACCAGTTGGAAAATCTTCTGGGTATATGCCCAGGAGAGGTATTGCTGGATCCTCTGGTAGAACTATGTCCAATTTTCTGAGATAATGCCAAACTGACTTGTACAAGCTTGCAATCCCACCAGCAATGGAGGAGTGTTCCTCTTTCTCCACATCCTCGCCAGCATCTGCTGTCATCTAAATTTTTGATCTTAGCCATTCTGACTGGTGTTAGGTGGAATCTCAGTGTTGTTTTGATTTGCATTTCCCTGATGATTAAGGATGTTGAACA